>JAOWBP010052280.1:0-13341 GCA_028571105.1 Tragopan temminckii
ATCCCTGGAGGCATTCAAGGCCAGGCTGGATGTGGCTCTGGGCAGCCTGGTCTGGTGGTTGGCGACCCTGCACATAGAGGGGGGTTGGAACTAGATGATCATTGTGGTCCTTTGCAATCCAAGCCATTCCATGATTCTATGATCTTCACATATCTTAGTGTCATCCCTAATGCTGCATTCACTCTCCAGTTTCTCCTGCCTATCCAGCCCAGAACAGCATTCCAGAAACAGAGCATGAGCAGTGTGTCCCCAAAGGCTGAGCATTCCACCAGCTGGTGACTGAGAGCTGCAATTTGGAGGTAGGCAGTTGGAGGCATTGCCAGGCGGCCTCGTCTGACCCCAGTGCTGCTCACACACTCTCAGAAAATCTTGAGTCACCTGTCACATCCATAAGTCATCGCCCATATGACTAATGCTGTTTTCATTTGAAGGCTTTGGAACATGCAGTCTCAAAGGCAGATTCCCATGTGCCTTTGGATGGATGAGAAGTAGGAATCAGGCTTACAATAGAAATTGTTTCTTGATGCATTAAATAAGTAGCTCAGCAACTGAAACAACATGCTCAAATGGACGAAACCTTGAACTTGAGTAATTTCTGTTGATGGCATTCAGCTGCCGTAATGCCCTGAAGAATTAAGCCAGGCACTATTTGAACTGTCTTTCCTTTAATCTTTCCATGTCTAGAAGGGAGTTTTAATACGAAGGATTTGCAGCTTTGCCAGCTTTCCACCCAGCCTGTGATTTATATCTTTCCTGACCCATACTTTGTGCCGTGCTGTGGTGCCATGCCAATCCCCAGCACTGTTTGCTCTTGGCAGCACTTTGCATCCCAGGCTTTGCTGATGGCCATTACTGGAAATTCATAGTCCTGCTAAGAAGGTTTGCATATCACACAGCCTCACCGTGCACATCTGTCCCAGTTTGAATGGCATTCTGACCTAGAGCTTAGCTTTAGGTGTTGGCATAATGGGGATGGGTTGGGGTTGAACTTGGTGGTCTTAGAGGTCTTTCTCAGCCTCAGTGATTCTATGCTTTAGTCAAGACATTTGAAATCCCAATTTACTTTTGAGTATTAGAGCTGCACTGATTTTGTTTATGGCGCTATTCCTTTGACTAGAGACGGATAAATGCTTTTGTTCCTCAGTTTGTTTTCTGTTGTTCTAAAGCCAAATGGATTTTTCACTTGGCTGAAGAGTGCCAGACCTGAAATACTGCATTCTTTGCCCATGTGTGCAGGTATGTGGTAAATATAGCACCTCTGGGTGAGGCCAGTCAGCTGGGGATGAAGAATCATTTCATTCATCTGCCTTCTGTCATTAGTTTATCCCAGTAGATAACAGGAATTCAAAGGAAGATATCACTGACTGGCTGAAACATTACAGATCGTTTTTCTGAAGCTCCTTGAGTTACTTTAAACAGCTCAGTAGCAGTGCACTGTCATTGAGAACAGTAGGCAGAAATGGTGGGTTTGGGAATGTAATGACAAGCAGGAGGTCTCCTGTGCAGGTGTTATTTCCTAATAAGCAAGAAGATGCATTAGTTTCTTATCACTAATTCAGATAAGTATTACTTCACATATTGTGATAAGGCTGTAAGTATCTGAGGGCAAGTGTTTGACCTGACCCAGAGGATGGTTGGTTGGGTGCTGTTGCACTTGGCTGTGTCCTCTGCTATGAGTGGTCTGGGCCTGATGGGAAGTGCTGGGTCTGACTGGTTGCCCTCTTTTTATTTTATTTTAGTTTTTGGCCTTGCTCATTCTCTTCCTGGTGGAATCCAATGGTGTCTGATATATCAATGTCCAGGACTTCAAGGTTTTGTGTGTTGTCAGGTTTAGCACACAATTCAGTGCCAGCCTTAGCCTTATGAGCTTTGTCCTTTTTGAAGGCCATCTGAAGAGTGTGCTCTGAGAACAGACTTCCAAACAAGCTGGAGAACCTTTACAAAAATCAAAGAATTTGACACTTAATCTGATTTCCTGCATCCTGCCCTTTGATATACAAACATGCCAAATATTATAGAGCAGAAGAATAGAACCTCTTCACCTAAAGAGGGGTGATCGTATTTATGGGTGGTAGTATGTCCCTTTACTGCACTTTCAAATGATCCCTTCATAGTGGATGGACTCTCCTAGATGTCGTGTTTTCATGTATTAGAATGAGGCACTGGATTTAAATACTTCATTTTAAATGCTGATAATTGCTTTTCTTTGCAGAATATTGGGAGTGCACAGGATTTGGGGAGACGGGAGCACACAACAATGCTGCTGAAAGGAATCTGAGCCACAGAGCATGCTTTGTGCCACAGTTACCCAGGTATGCTTCAGCAGAGTGCTCTGAGCACCTCTAATGAGCCACAGTTGCTTGTTGCTCCATTACATGTCATCCTGAGCCAAGGGGAATGTCTCAGCCTTAGACCAAAATTATGCTCTGCTTTCATCCCTGCTCTGTCTGGGTGGTGTTTGCAGTTTGAAATCTTTCAGAGCCTTTAACATATATTTTAATTTAATCTGGTTGCTGTATTTCAGCCAGTCTTTCTTCAGATATTATACTGATTTATGATGTAAAGAAGGCAGAGCACTTTAGTGTTTATTTTCATATATATTTTTGTTGATGCACTGAGAAGATGTGGTATCAATAAGCCAGGTACTGAACTACGTATGGGGAAGTAGGGTTTTGAGATTTGCTCCAGACTGCTGTTAGGAACTGCTGCAGTTAATCTGCTGGGCTTCAGAAGGCCAAAGCTGAGCAGAGACATCCATCATTCCTCTGTACACCAGTGGTAAGGAACCAGTGCAGTTTTTTCAGGGTGTTTTTATGCTAAGCACGGAACCTTGTAGTGTTTTGCTTTTTGCAGGTTTAATATTGAAAATCTTCATTTAAGTGCAGCCCAGTTCCGTGATTCTAATTACATGTTTGTGCTAAAGAAGGTGTTAAAGGAGTGAATACCTGCCTTGCAGGATGGAGTCTGGGAGCTTTCGAAAGATCTGTGATGGAAGTTCTGGCACTCACAGAGTTACAGAAGCCAATAGTACTGGCTGTCTTAGAGTACTGAAAACTTAAAATAATATATATTTAACACAAAACAAAACCCCACACTCACATGATTGTGAAGTGTTTCTGTGGAATAGAAGCTAACTGTTCTTTTAGCACCAGCTGGCAAGTGGGAGTAGAGAAACAAAGCAAACAACCAGCAGAGAAAAGCAGGAGGAACAATAGTGATAGTCTGAAAAGTGACACATTAGGAGAGCAGCATGAAGAATAAGCAACTTGTGTCAGAGGATGTTGTGCGTGGCAACAGGACTTTTGTCTTCAAGTGGACTTTAGTGTAATTGTAGCACTTGCTTCCTGTATGAGATAGAGCTGTTGTACTCTGAATGCGTTTTAATCTCTCCATCTAAATTGGCCTAATAATTAAAAAGAATTTGCTGAAGGAAATGATAGTGAAGTCTGTTGCTCCTGAAAGTGCTTCCTTTTGTTTTGCTGTCATAGAAACACGTGTAAAGGAAGGAGATTGAAGATGAACTTTTTCACCAGGTGCTGAATGCTGTCTACAAACTACTTTGTCGATGAAGGAAGAAACTGATTGGGAACTGAAGGCGCCAACTAGTTCATAATCCTGTTCAACATGCGCAAAGGGGTGCCAAAGGACCCAGAAATAGCTGACCTGTTCTACAAAGATGATCCTGAAGAAATATTTGTGGGTTTGCATGAAATCGGACATGGAAGTTTTGGAGCGGTTTACTTTGTAAGTATGATTCTTTACTCTTTTTTGGAAGATAAAGCCATGCTAAGGTTTTCAAGGAACATCCTTTCAGCTCTTAGTGCTATGTGTGTACGAGCTTGTTCATTACACAGCTTGAAAATAAGTGTCTCCAGAGTGCTCCTGAGCTCTTTGCTGTTGCAGCTGTATTTATAGTGGCAGCTAACTACAGGCATAACACATCCAACCATGCAGGTTGAGTATATGGTATCTGGCGCTGTTAGATGCTGAAAGTTGAATCAAGGCAGTTGGAAATAAATTGGTCAAACTGGAATTTCAAGACACACTGCTTGGTGCTCGTATGCTTGTAAATCATTGCAAATAAATGTATCTAGTGAATTAATGATTCAAAATGCTTTTAGAGTTAAAAGCTACTTCTGTTAATGAATTGGTTTTGTTGCTGTTTGAGTAAAGATTTTGTGGAAGTAGCATCAAATTACTTTCAGGCTTCCTGAGTGATTTCTCTGCTGTTCTGATAATATAGGAGTAGGAGATATCTTTGGAATGCTATCTTGCTTTGTCATTCTCATTTTCTTTATGTTTATTGTGTACCATACTGTCTTCAATAGCAGATGCTTTCAATGGCAAAAGCAAAAGGAAAGTCTCAAGAGAAGTGGGAATTCAAGAGGGAAGCAAGTACTGTTTTGATTGATAGTCAAGAGAATTTAATCTGGAAGGTGAGAAGAATAGTGCTTTTACAATTAGAGTGAAAGAAGGCCAAATCCAAGATACTCGGCTTGGAAGTAATTATAATCCAGCCCTTATCAGTGAAAATTAAATAGAATTCAGTATCAAAAAATAGGTCAAACACAAATTACAGTTGCTGAGTAGCATGCCCTGACACTCCAGAAGGTCAAGTGCACCACAACTGAAAGTTTAGAATATCAGACATTAATGCAATTAGATAAGTGCCTGCAAGACTGGAAGCTGTCACACTGTTCACTGGTTGTAGTTTTGTGCAGCAGTGGAGGTGTTGGTGGAACCAAAGGGGTTTTCTGCTATGGGGATCTTCAGCAGTAGGACAGACACTTGTAGTTGTTGGGTGAGGTGACAGGTAGGTGGAAGTGTAATATTAGGTGTACTGCATGCTAAGAGGGTGAGGTTGTAAAATTTACAAGGTGTGTCGATCCACTCTGTGAGAAGAGGAAGTGCTTTTCAGACAGGAGTAGGGAGATCCTACTCACTGCATTTCCCAGATGAGGAAAAGGATGCTTGATGTGCTTTATGGCAGTGGTGAAGTAGTGAAGTTGCTTTCTTTCTCCTTCAGCTCCTCGCACTTCCAGGGAAAGAGAGTGAGGAGTAGCAGAGATCTAATCTACCAAGCTGGCTTACAAGAGAAATCTTGCCATGGTTAGGTAGGAGACTTCTGTGGTTCCCCAGAACTTCTCTTCCTCCACCTCCTATATACTTTACCAGCTCTGTGTTCGGAGAGTTGAGCTCGGTTCCTCCCTGGCTGATCATTATGTGATATTTCTGAATACTGTGGGGCTTTTATGCAGTTCAGTGCTGCTTCTCTGACAGAACTAAATACCATGGGCAAGTTGGGCTATGAAGCATTTGACGTTGACTTTTCAAGCCCACTTGAGTTCTGAGAGTTTGTATTTGAACAAGGTAATGAGGAGCCTTTTTTCCTACCAAGAAACCGGGAGAAGAGAAATACTCCTGCCAGGCTTAATAAAAAAAGAAAGAAAGCAGCTCAAATGTGTTGTGTCTCAGGCTCAAATTTTGCCATTCAGAAAATGGCAGATAGTCAAATAAAGCTAATAAAGGACTTGGGGGCTGTAACTCTGGTGACACTGGCAAGTGATTTTGGTTCTCCAGTGTTATTACCAAGGCTTGGTGAGTTAACTTGGCATTGCTTTTGTTGCTAGAAAGAAATGCTTCTTACAGCAACACCTCCATCCACAACTGAGAGAACATGACAACAGCTTAATGGGGCAGTTACACCCTTTAGCAAGAAATTGTGGCTGACATGAGAGATTGTATGCTCACCTGAAGAGATCTGCAGT
Source organism: Tragopan temminckii (assembly GCA_028571105.1). Classification (NCBI taxonomy): domain Eukaryota; kingdom Metazoa; phylum Chordata; class Aves; order Galliformes; family Phasianidae; genus Tragopan; species Tragopan temminckii. The sequence goes on from JAOWBP010052280.1 coordinate 5,769, forward strand.
TAGTGGCAGACAGGAATATTTGGAAGTTTGCTAAGAACACCAGCATGAGCTCATCTGTGTGAGTGAAACACTTGTGCTGAATGAGGACAGTGAGTGGTTCTTGAAACGTCTTAGCCAGAAGCTACTTGCTTCCAGCTTTCTCTGACTCGTTTGATGAGCAGTGTGTGCTGGAGCAGAGCAGTGTAAGTGTGTCAGCTCCCTTTAGTCATTGCTGTGCTCTCATGGTTCACCCACTGCCATTTGTCTTTGAAGTCCCTGTATGCATCGTGAAATGGCTTTGATTAATGCATTACTTGGGAGCATAGTACTCATCTTCGTGAGCAGCTGAAATGAGGGGTTACCACATTTAGCTTTATTTTAAGCTTTTAACTGACACTAATTTTTTGTCCTCAAAAGTGAGTGAGTGGTTAGAGTACTGGGATTTCAGTACTCCTAGGTCTTTATTCCTTTAAATGTTTGGTTCTTAACGTGCAGAAATGAAGGCAGTGCCACACCAGGCAAGCAGAGCTCTTTCTAAAACTGAGTTCTCAGCCTCTGGTCAGCGTGCCTGTGTCATACAGCTGCAGACAAGTGTGATTTTTCTACCTGAATGATATTTGTTGTACACTGGGACCTGGTGGCTGTGATATTAAAATACTAAACATATAACTAATCTGTAACACAGAATCTGTCAGTGTCCCATATCTTCTTTGACATTTCTTCCTTTAAATTAAAACAACCAGATGCCAGGCATCCAATTCTGGTGAGTGTTCTGCTGAGCCTTCCCAGTGCTGCCCTGATACGAGATGGCAATGACAAAGATGACCTGCAGTTCAGAGGCACTTCTTGTGACTGCTGACACTCATCTACTGCCTGACTTACTGTTGGCAAGGATCAGCTTAGCTTTGAGGTGTAAGTTATCCAATGAAGATGGAAAGAAGAACTGGAGTCCTGCTAGGGCTGTGAGAACTTGTATGAGATGTCGCTACCAGTGGGATCACTTGCCCTGAAAGAGAGCTTGGGATAGCACTGATTTCCATGCAGGAATCAAATGAGCACAATGCTAGCATATATAGCTGCTCTGCTTGTTTTTGTTTCCTTTGGGCTGAAAGCAAATCCTTCAGCCTGTGTGAGCACTGAGTTGTGTATCAGCTCTCTGACATACTTGTTTGAAGATGTGTGTTTTTGTATTAAAATCCATCGTGTTTGGGTCTGGCAATTTTTCTTGCAAATGTAAATGTCCTGAGTTTTTTCTGGCCTGCTTTTAAAATTGATTTCACAGTGGTTGTTTGGATGAGGTTTGCATTGATATGAATAGCATGGCTCCGTAATTTGACATCTGCTCAACCACCAACAGCAAAGAGCACAACTGTGTGCAGATTGCCTACATTAGGTGACCCAATTTCATAAGTGACGTGAATTACACACTCCTTTTGTTGCTATAAATTCATTCCTGAAATCTTTATTTTGTGATAACAGCCTAAGAACACCAAAATAATTTGCTTTATAACAACCGTGGCAGTAAGAGGAGGTCTGCTCCTCAACATGGGTTGTCTTCAGCTGTTGGAACATCCAAAGCCGCCTTGCTTGAATGGTGTAGAAGTACATAAATCAATTGTTTGAAGAGCAGAGGTTTGGAAAAAGCCCAATATTGGATGAAACTGGACAAAAGTGACCTTAGGCTCATTGATCTTCTCTGTCTGGTTTTTGGAACCAAAATGAGATGCTCTTTTTTTTCCTCTAGAGCAGAGAGTCTAAGTCGTTTAGGCTTTGTCCAAAGATGATGCAGTTAAAATTGCTGTACAGCCTTTGCCTTAACACTGGAAATAATTAGACCTAGAGGGGTGAACTGGAGGAGCTGCTAAGCAGAGGAGCAAACTAAGTAATGCACAGGAGTTTTGCTTTTGCTTTTTTGGCAACGAGTTTGAGGGGAAAGGAGGAATGTTCAATGAAGCAGTGATCCATCATTCTGCAGCCCTTACACATATGGGTGGTTAACTACTGCTTTTAAGTACCTTAGGGCATAAGCCTGCTGTAGTGCTTGAAAATTAGATTTCTGGTATTACAGGTATGGCAAAACATCCAAAATAATGGATGTCACTTAATTCAGCCTTTACTGCTCAGGGACATTGCCCAAATGACACAGTGGTTCTTCTGTAAGCAGTATGCGTTTACCAAATTGTTGGGGTTTTTCCCCACTTTATCCTGCGCACCAAATCCAGAAAAATGGAAACAATTTGCAGTGAAAGGAAGGTTGCTTTCTTTTAATTGAGCTAAATTCCAGTTTGAAGCATCTTGAAACTGGAAGCTGAAATACCTGTTTGACAATGTCACTGTTTGCATGGTTGGCTTTGGGTGACATTTTGTTGTGCCTTTTCATTTGTTTCTTTAGGAAATCTTTTAACCTAAAGCTGTTTTTATAGCAGTTTCAATCAAACTGTGTTTCGCAAACTCACAGTATGTGTGATACTGGACCTTGGTTTGTGTATTACTAGAGAGGTAGCAAGTGTAGTAAGGGCTGAGGGAGGGGCAGTGATTACAGAGAGATAAATAATGCCAGAAAAGAGTGATAAAATAAATCTTATCGTGACGCAGGTGTCTCTGAAATGCAGGAGCTTGCCAGGACGTGATACAGGGGAAGAAGGTCTGTGTTTGCTAAAGGCACAGCTCACTCCACAAGGAGGAAAAAAAATGATTTTTTTTTTTCCACTTAATTTCTTTTTCCTCCTGCAGGCTACAAATTCCCACACTAATGAGGTGGTGGCAGTCAAGAAGATGTCCTACAGCGGCAAGCAAACCAATGAGGTAAGGTGGTGCAGCCAGTTCTGATACAGCTGTACTGAAAAGCTGGTCAGTGAAATCAGCAGAGCAGCCTTGTGATGCTGTAGCTGTTGCTCACTTCCATAGGAAGCACAGAGGTTTGTAGAGGGAAAATGAATGTATGCAAATCTTGACAAATGGTTCAGTTTAAGAAAGCAAACAGGAATTCAGAATGCTTTGTAAGGTGGTTATTTCTGTAATAAGTGCAATAATAACACCTGGGCTGCAGGAGCCATAACCACAACTCACTGAGGTATCAAGTGAAGTGTAGAGCTGACCTGAAACGCTGCTCTGGATTTATAATATAAAATTTCATAGGCATAGTATTTGGAATATCAGCCTTGCTTCAATTATTGCTTGTTAATTAGTACTCTTATTTGCTGTTGTTAGCAAACAGCCAACTGCTCCTGCCTGCAGCACGTGCTGTAGCTGCTGTCTGCTTTGGGGCATGTGAGCAGCTCATGGTGCTTAGCAGTTGCAATGCTTTGAGTAAAATGTACTGCAAATAAATGAGGGGAAAAAAACCTTTTTTTGTTCTCCAGCTTAACCTGTCTTAGGGCAGTCATACTGCAACAGGGATGCAAAGCTTCAGTACAGTTATGCTTTTGCAACTACAACTCTTGTCATCTTTGCACCATAAAATTGCTTCCTGGCTGCTTTTCAGCCTGTTCTGTCACGCATGGTACGTGAGAGCATGTAGGGGATTAAGTGGGGAAATGTACCCATATCTTTTTGTTTTGTTTTCATTAGAAATGGCAGGATATCATCAAAGAAGTCAAGTTTCTGCAACAGCTGAAGCACCCAAACACCATAGAATACAAGGGCTGTTACCTGAAGGAGCATACAGCATGGGTGAGTGGGGTGGCATTTAGGGGCTCAGTGTGCAGAAGAATGCATGGAAACCAGGCATCCAATGCATGCAGTGCCTTTGCATGTAGCAGTATTCATCCATTGCTGCCCACTGTCTCTTTCATCTAAAAAAACTTCCAGGTAATTTAAAAGTAATGGATAATTAGGATACTAGAAGAGATCCCTGTTTCTCTGTAATAGGTCTCTGTATTCAAGCAGGTTAAAAAATTAGTATGGAACATCCTCTGTGGTGTCTCCTTATGAACTTCCCAATGCCTAAACTTTCTTTGTAGGATGTCTGTCATTGCTGGATTTTGCTTGGAGCATTTTGTTGTGTTCACTGCTTACTGCAGTTTCCTGAAACTTCACTTTTCACTTGCTTCTGCAATTCCGCAGCCATCCAAATAGCAGCAGTTTGTGGAGAAGCGTCCATCCTATTACTTAAATATGTGCTTTTTTTTCTTGCAGTTGGTTATGGAGTACTGTTTAGGATCAGCTTCTGATTTGCTAGAAGGTGAGTTGTATGAAGTCTTCAGGTTTGTTTCTTCAAATGCCCCCTCTGAGCACAGTGGGAGGCTGTGTTTGCACAGAGCGGTGTTTTACAGATGGTGGAGGCAGTCTGTCTGTACTACTCCATTCTGTAACCAGAATGCCTGTGTTTGTCATGCTATAGGTGAGCTGAGATTTTCCCAGAAGGCCAGTGCCACGTATAATTGGCATGCACGATCACAAGTTGTAAAATGAAGATATAAAAGTTTACAGCTTGTCTGCTGTAATTTGCACCTTCTTTTGCCTTCTTAGACTGCCTGTTACCTGAATACCCATAATAAAAGCCCCGCCTTTCAGTTTGTAGGAATAACTGCAGGTTACTGTAAATCCAAAGATGGGTGTGATGTCAAAGCTGAGGCCACAGCACCTGCAGAGGGATGGGAGTCTAAGCTGCAGCTTGTTAAAACTGTTACTCTTTGCAAGCCTATTATTTTGTATCTAAGATATAGTCAGTCAAAAGCACGTACTGGTCTGACTTAGGGATCTATGGAAGATGCTTTGAGGCATCCTTGTAGTATTCTTCAATTCTGTGTTTTTGCTAAGAAGAATGGCGTTGGAAAGGGAAGTTTTCTTTGCTAAGGACTGAAGTTGTATTTTGAATACGTTGACAAGCTGTAGTCAGACACATCATCTGGTGCTAGCAGTAACTGTTCCCCTTAGCAGGACTGTGGTTTCACAGATGAAATACACACAAAGGATGTATGCAGACTCAAAGCTGCTATAGGAGATAAGTGTGATGAAGGTGGTGCCCACCTCACAGCTTGCAAAATGGGAGGAGTTCCTCCCATTTTCCATTCTCAGGAAAAGATCACACTGTACATTCTTACGTTTTCTCCTGCATTTTTTCCATAGTTCACAAGAAACCACTTCAGGAAGTGGAGATTGCTGCCATCACCCACGGTGCCTTGCAGGGGCTGGCCTACCTGCACTCTCACTGTAAGATACACAGGTAAGGCTGCTTCTGGATGTTTTTCAGTTACACTGGCTGAGTCTGAAAATCACTTTGCTCTGTCTAAGCAGCTTTGTTAAAGGTTCCCCTGCTAGAATTTCCTCCAGTGGGCTTGTCAATACACCCAATGCCTGGGTAGATTTTAAAATAAAAGCTATTGGATGTAGGGAATAGATTCTTTCTGAAATAATTCCATGTGGTTATAGTCCAGTGCTAATTCTCTTCCATGTTAGCAGTTTTCTCTGGAGACCTTGGTAACAAAGGGTACACCTCCATGTTGGCAGTAAGCATGGGCAGGAAAAAACACTGTAAATCCATCAACTGTAGTGGCGTGGTAGAGCTAGACTACTTCTAAGACTTGACATCTTAAGAATTTTTTACATGTGAGTGAGTAAAACTTTATGCTTCCAGAAATTAGCTGCTGAAAGCGTAAGACAAGGCTAAAACTGCCTTAGGAGAAATAAGAGCATGCACAGGAGGATCCATGACTGATCACTGATGCCAGCTCCTAGATTTATCTTTCCAGGAGTTTTGAGTTTTCTACAACCATCTGTCAGTGCTGTTGCATGATCCCATGTAGTGTTTTTGTCTTACTGTGGGTACTGCTGGTGTTCTGTATCAAGGAGTTGCTGTGGAAGTGATGAGAACTATGTGAGAGCAATGTGAGTGAGGAGTCAGCAGGATGAGGCAGCTTGAGACCATTTTATGGGGTTAAAAGCCTCTCTGTAGTCTGTTGACAAGCTTTAGGCAGAAAATTTACATTGCTGAGGCAATGAGAAATTTAGAGTAATTATTTGTCACATACATGAGGTTGTTAAAACAGGTTTAGGGAAAATATTAAGCTAGATGCAAATACCAGTTTATGAAATTAAAGTAAAACAATTCCTGATTAACCCTGGGCATATATGCACTTGTGCATAAGAATACGCGTTCTGAAAGTCTTTGCATACACTCAGAACGTATTAAATTCTTCTTTGTAGTAAATGACTGCCTGTATGGGCACTGTGAGAGTTATTTTTTTAGTGGTAGTCATTAGGACTTCTTAAAATGGCATAACGAGTGTACTGAACCTCAGTTCTCTGAACTGTCCATTAACATGCCTATTGCCTGGCAAGGCCATAGATGGATTATTTCTTTCGACATGGAAAAAGTTGTTTCACAGTTGCTGAGTGACAGTGAGGAAGGTTAGAGTCAGTATCGTGCAGATCTTTCTGACTGGCTTTCATCCAAAGGCCGTTCTGGTTCTCTCCCAGAGGACCAGCAAGAGGATTCTGATAGTGCTGTATCCAAAACAGGAGAGGTGAAAGGTAACGAAGCTGGGAAATGGCAATCTAGTGGGAGGAGTGCTGTGCTGATGTGCCCAGCTGCAGGCGGCTGTGCCTGGAGCAATCCCTGCTGTGGTGTGTATGAGCACTGGGGCAAGAGAGCAGGTGATGGGTGAGCTGGGACCAATGCTGGCAGCTGGCGCCTTGGTTTCCCTGCCCCACAGCCTGCAAGGCAAAACGTGACCTGGTCTGGAGGGACACCTGGTGGAGATGTAGGAAAAGACAAGTCCCTGGCCTGGCTCTGCTTAGGTCCGTTCCTGCAAGCGCAAGACATTCTTCATATTTCTGCTACAGAGGTGATGGAAACGTGAAGGTTTGGGACTCAGGACTTGTCTGAGTAGCACGTGTGCCAAAAGTGTGGGGCATGTTGGTTTTGAAGCAGAGCTGCCCTGGGAGCGGAGCCCAGCTGTTTTGCTGAAGCATTGTAAGGCAGTGCCTACTGTAGCTCGGGGTCCTACAGCATTGCTGTCCTGTGTGTTGCCCTTTGCAGACAAAGGCATCTCACCAGTGCCTGTGTGCATGGTTGCAAAACTTAGTCTTTCAGCTGCTTGTTCCTCTGGGCCTGCAGGGATGCTCAGTTTGTGTTTGATGCACAAGTTGCTGTGCTTCAACTGCTGTAGAATAATTCACACTCTTGCTCTACAGCAAATACAAGATAGCTTTGCTATCCTTCTTATTTGCCTAAGTAGCTTGCTAGGACAGCAAAGAGACATTCCAGACTGTGGTACGTGCAGCCTGGCTGAGGAATCCTTACATGTATTCCATTTATATTGAGGGTCTGTTTTTGTGAAAGCAAAGATCTGAAGTGCTGCCATGGAAAGGCTGCTCTGGCATACCTAGTGTACAGCTTGCTTATTGAAGTTCTGTACCAGGGTTTGAAAGAACTTCACTGTGTCCTGATTGTTCTCCCTTTTTAATAGCTCATGGCTGCAAGAATAAGTATTTCAGGTATAACAGGCCAGAAATCCCAGGCATTATAAACTGAAGTTATTCCTCCGTACATTTGCATAGAACTGTTGCCAGGTGTTTTAGGTTGACTCCATTTGCATATCTTCTTTCTCGGCATTTTATGGGCAGTTAATTTGTAATTAACCCACTTACT
>JAOWBP010052281.1:0-13340 GCA_028571105.1 Tragopan temminckii
GAACACAGTTGGCCTTCTGGGCTGCAAGCACACACTGCTGGCTCATGTCCAGCTTCTCATCTGCCAGGACCCTCAAGTCCTGCTCTGCAGGGCTGCTCTCAAGGAGATCTTCCCCCAATTTATATAAATACCTGGGATTGCCCCAACCCAAGAGCAGCACCCTGCACTTGGCCTTATTGGACCTCATTAAGCTTTCATGGGCCCACTTCTCCAGCCTGTCCAGGTCCCTCTGGATGCCTTCCCTTCCTTCCAATGTATCGACTGCACCACTCAGCAAACTTGCTGAGGATGCACTCAGTGCCATCGTCTGTGTCACTGATGAAGATGTTGAAAAGCACTGGTCCCAGGACCGACCCCTGAGGAACACTGCTTGTGACCGGCCTCCATCCTGACACAGAACCACTGATCACAACCCTTTGGCTGCGTCCAGCCAGCCAATTCCTAATTCATCAAATAGTCCATCCTTCAGATCCACACCTCTCCAATTTAGAGAGAAGGATATGGTGAGGGACCAAGTCAAAGGTTTTGCAGGAGTCCAAGTAGATGACATTCATCATCCTTCCCCCATCCACCGAAGCTGTCACTCCATCATAAAAGGCCACCAAATTGGTCAGGCAAGATCTGCCCTTGCTGAAGCCATGCTGGCTGTCTCGAATCACCTCCTTATCTCGTATGTGCCTTAACATAGCTTCTAGGAGGATCTACTTCATGATCTTCCGAGGCACAGAGGTGAGGCTCACTGGCCTGTAGTTCCCCAGGTCTTCCTTTCACCCTTTCTTAAAAATGGGAGTAACATTTCCTTCTTTCCTGTCACTGGGGACTTCACCAGACAGCCATGATTTTTCAAATATGATGGAGAGCGGCTCGGCAACCACATCAGCCATCTCTTTCAGAATCCTAGGATGAATATCATCTGGCCCCATGGACTTACATATGTACAATTTCATGAGGAGGACTTGGACTTGTTTCACTGTTACAGTGGGACAGAAACCATTCCCCACACCCTCACTTAGAGGCTCATGGTCCTGGCAAACACGGGAAGCCTGACTGCTCGTGAAGACTGAGGCAAAGCACTCATTGAGTACCTCAGCTTTTTCTATGTCTGAGGAAGCCAGCTCCCCATTACCTTTCATCAGAGGGGAATGCTCTCCTTGGCCTGTCTCCTCCTGCCTATGTACCTGTAGAACCCCTTCTTGTTATCTTTCACATCCCTCTTCAAGTTCAGCTTCATCTGCACCTTAGCTTTCCTAATCCTATCTCTACACACACGGACAGCAGCCCTGTATTCCTTCCAGGCTACACAACCTTGCTTCCACTTCCTGTACACTTCCCTCTTTTCCCTCAATTTAAGCTGCAGGTCCTTGCACAGTCATGGTGGTCGCCTGCCTCCCCTGCTCAACTTCTTTTGCTGGGGGATGGAGATCTGTTGCACTCTCAGAAGGGTGTCCTTAAAGAGCTGCCAGCTCTGTTCCGTGCCCATGCCCTTGTGTTTAGGAGCAAGAGGTTTGAGTTGGACCTCTTCACAGGCAGACAAAATGTACTAATTCTAAGTCCAATTCCATGTTTTTCTTGTTTTAGTTGTTATGATAGTCATGGCTACTGCTACAAAATTAGGCCATTAAAAAAAGACAAGCAACCCAATCCAAACGATTTCATTTGAGCTAAACTTGGGCTCAGCAATAGACAGAGACGTACCTATTTAGGACATGTGTTTTCTACTTATTCCTGCCTTTGACTAGTTTTGGATGGTACAGCCAGTTGACAGATGAAATTTCCTTCATAGGGAAAGAAGCTGATATTTTTAAAACTATTTTCATCCAAAGACCAACACATTTAGAAAAAAATCAGTTCCGAAATGTCAAAATATTTTTTTTCAATCAAAACCAAATATTCAGCATTTCCCAACCTGTTTTAAACATGCTCTCACATGAGCTGGTGTATGTCCTTAAGCTGGAGTCATGTTGCTTTTCTTGGGAGTGGCAATTCAGGTGCATTATGTTTACTTTTATCACAGAATCATAGGATCACAGAATGGCTTGTGTTGGAAGAAACTTCAAGGATCATCAAGCTTCAACTCCCCTGCTGCATTCAGAGCCACCAACCTCCATACCTAGTACTAGACCATATAGACTTACACATATAGACTACACAAAGTATTCCATCAGAGCTCAAGATAATGGAAAGCCATTTGGAAACTGGGATCAAATGGGAAAGTTGCACTTGGGCAGTGCACAGTGTGTACATGCTAAAGATTGGTCAAGATGAGTACTCTCCTCCAGAAGTCCTGTAGATACATCTTCACAATGGGAAGTAATCCATTGAAGCTACCAGTCCATATTAACACGCCATGGACTCCATGAGTGCTTCACTCCTCTTCTCAGGCAAGCAGTGGAAGAATACTCTGTATCTTTCATCTGTTGCTGCAAAGTGGTGCACAAGTCAAAATCACAATTTAAAAGTTAACGGCTGATCAACCTTACTATAAGCCTACTGATACAAGATCTGCAGAAAGGAAGGATTAGATTATTTTGGGAAAGAAAGCAAAAACATTCAGATCCTGCCTCCAGAAGAATTATTTTTAATTTCTACAGGTTTCATTTGTTCTTTTGCCTGAGCTGTGCTTTGGGGTGCATTGGCTCTTTTCTCTAGAGTAAAATATAAAAAATCTACCTTTTTTTTGTGATCTCCACAGCTTTTTAAAGGTATGGCAGAAGTATAGTACTCTCACAGTACAATTTTAATGGGAGAGAAGTGTTGCTGTGTTGTCTTGCAGATTTTATAAAGTTGTGCTTAGAATTCATTCATTTTGTTCACTCATATTATAGACAAAATTCTTGTTGTAGGATGTTTATAAGTCCCAGAGCATTCATAATTCATTGTGTTCGGTCATCTACAAGTGTTTAATTACAGACTGTCTGTTTTGTGTAAAAAATGCTTGCCAAGACTCTTTTGGTGGAGTAAAGAATGAATTTTGTAAAGGAAAACCAAGTTGCTCATCAGTGGTGGCAGCAAAAATGGGGAAAAGAGCTACCCAAGAGTTTCTTGAAGATTCCAGTTGATGGATCCTGGCACGATTTGGTCTCTTATGTAAACCTTGATGGAATGGTGCTAAATTTTGCATGGAAACCTTTATTTCTTCCCCCCTTCAACAACTGTAGTTGAATGTACATTTGAAAATGGTGTGTGAAAATTAAACTCGTAAGACATCATTATACAAGATATAAGCACAAACTCAGTACAGAAAGGGAGAAAGCATCTAGTCTTTGAAAATAATATTTGTGCTTTTTTAAAACATAAACATACATTATCAGCATGTTACTAAAGTGAGGCTGCATCTCACCTTCCACAGTCTCACAACATAAAAATAGCATATTTGAACTGACCAGAAGATTGATGTTTCTTTGCTTTCATATTACTTTTTTCTTTGTAGATTTTTATGAAAATTTATGCCTTGCTGTTGAATGTTGAAAATATCCAGTAAGACAATTTTAAAGTTAATCCTGAAGATTTAAATTGGAAATGACTGAAGAATGAGTTCGGGTTTTTTTGAAGTGCTATTATTTTGACTCCTTGAAGGCCCCACATGAATACTTTCTCTCTCCTCTTTCTTTGGTTTGAGATTCATAACTGCAACTGCTGTGCAAAGTAAAGTTTCCACTGAGGACTAGTTAACCAAATTTGTCATGCTGAAAGTGAAAGTTGTATCAGAAAGAGTGGGATTTCCTGAAGTGCAGCAAGTCTGAGTACTGGAGCAGGTTCTATTTCAGTCATCCCTCCACTTCAGCATATATCAACAGATGGAATCAGTGCATCTTTTCTATTTTACTTCAGCCTCCTACTCACTGATCACAGCAGGGACCGTTTGCACCATTGAGCACCAAGTGGCACTGGAGAGAGGGGGTCCAAATGCCCACAGAGGCCCTGAAGTACCTGGAGAAGGAGAACACCCCAAGGTGTCTCACCTTCCTCCTCCATCCTCCTCCCAAAGCCAGATGCCCTGAATGTACTGAGCTGAACTGAAACCCTGCCCTGTGGCTTTGGGGAGCAGTCAGCTGTATGGCTGTGGACGCTGTATGCTGAGGGAGCACCACCCTCCTGCTTCTATTGGTAGAAGTGAGTTTTCCTTAAAAACCAGCAAATTATGCAGTTTCACACCTGACTCTTCAGCTGAGTGGGTGGAAATGTCCTTTTCTGGGCCTCAACAGTAAAGGAGCCAAAGGCCAGGGGTCAGCTATTAGGTTCAGCTGTTCCCTATTGCAGGTTCAACTCATGCTCCCTGGCCTGGCTGCACTCTGAGGCACCTTGAGGCACTTGTGCCTTTGCGGTATGAGCTCATTTGTTGTCATTTCCACTTTGGGATGGGAAAAAAAGGTCATAAGAAGAGATCAGTAAATGTGCAGCATTCATAAAGCAAGGCCTCTTCAAAAACAGGCACGTTGCAGTGTTATCATATCCAGGAAAACAGCAACAGACAGCATAACTTTAAAATACCACCCAGAAACTCTTGCTTGGAAAGGACAACTCACAGCATCAAAGCCTGGACGTATTTGCCAAACCATGCTTTAACTTACTGCCAAGACACCAGATTTATCCCCTTAGTAGCATTGATGCGCTAGGCAAGATGGTGACTGCTACAGCAAAGTGGGAATGGGTTTGTTTCATACTGGTCACAATGACAGAAGGAGCCCTATAGATATTAATACTTGATGAGAAAGGTACATGAAATTAGATGAGGACTGTTTTTGAATAAGTAACTCTCAAGCGTACAATAAGAATTCAAGAGAATTAATTTAACAGCTAGAAGTCAAACGTAATGAAAAAATATTTATGAAAATTTTGTATGTTTAGGTGAATAGTTTCAAACCAAAAATAAATGAGAAATAAGTATGGTCTGATAGAAATTGGACTGCGTTTAGATTCTGATAACTGAAAGAGCATTTTTTAGCATAAGTTTGGGTGATTATTTGAAGAATAAGAACAGAATGGCTGTTCTCGACTTTAATTTGGAGCCAAAATATTCTATGTGGAGAACTTGTAAAATTCATGTCCCCTTTAGTTCTGCAGTCCGTAATTACTCTCTTACAGGATATAGTATTCAGATTTATGAGGAAGAAGGAGAGAGTGGCAGTAAGTTGTTATTTTCTATTTCTAGCCAGTGTTTGCAGATTCAATTGTGATAGCCAACCAAAACCTGATTTTTTCCCTTCAAACAGCTCTATGTCTGTGGTAAAAAATGTATAGCTATGTTTTACATCTTTTTCAGTGCATAAACATTTAAGGATACTTAACCATATGACAATTTCCTGAGCCTTGCAAGTCTTACAAATCCCTAATCACAGTTTGATATCTTCAGTAATGTAGAATTAATGAGTAACAGTTGAAATGCGCCTGGGTTAGGTGGCTACTGAGGTTCTGTGGTGTCGAAATAATAAGGTTTGTGTCTGGTTACACGGGACAGGCATCTGTTTCCCACCTCAGCTATGACTTCCCATGCTAGTACCCATATTCATGCTGAGAATTATCGCACTAGTGATTGTGCTATAACAGTGATAGTGATTACTGAGGTAATCTAAACAGAAAACTTTGCTTCTCTGGTAGTGGGGAATAACTACTGTATTTTAGTGACATGCTAATTGAACCTCAGTTTAGATGTCCAAAGATGTAGTTCCTGGCTGATGCATTTATACACTATTGAATGTAAATTTTTACTCACTTAATCTTGTCTTAATGTGATTCTTTGGTTGACAAGGTAAATTTGTGACTTCTGAGCTGAGAATTGTCTTCAGCTGGTCACAGCTTTCATTTGGAGCGAGCATTATACTTGTTACTGTGACAGAGGCCCTTAAACAGGAAGATGGATAAATTCTACTAGCAAGGAATGGTAGCTGGCTTCACTGGGACATGTAAAGCTTTTTGATAAGATAGAGCATAGCAATGAACAACTTCCTGGAAACCTTAGCAGTGCAGAGATTTGAAAGAACTGTACTGGCCTGCAGTTCATAAACATCATAGGCTGAATAATCTGCTTCTAAGAGCATCAGAAACTTTTGCTCATATATTTAGACTTTGCTTCTAGAACTAAAAGTGCTAAAAAGTGGCAAGACTAAAAAGGCAGCACAGCAATAAAAATTCCATTTTGACTCTGGGGAGAGCTTCAGAGATGTTGTGGTCAGAATTTTCTCCATTATTTGCAAGTTCTCAAAGAAGAATCTTCTTTCTTCTGGATTAGCTTTTTGCAAAATCTATTAAGATTTTTAATTGCATTTAAAAATATTATGTTTTGAAACTTAGTCTGCAGGAAGTTTAACCAGACCTTATTAGGGACTCTGAGTGTGACAGAAGCTTGTGTATCAGCAAGGTGCTTTGCTTGTCTGCCCAATAAAAATACAAGGAGTAATGCCAGTTTGGGGAGTAAACAGAGTAGAATCAAAGCAGGGAGGGGGGCACAAATTATGAGCAGCTTTGGTCTTCATAGTCAGGAAGTACTTCGCCACTTCCATTGCCTCATTACATCTCTTCTAGTAGAAAGCCTTCATAAATTACAGGAATAAGTGGCCCTTAGCAAATAACTTGAAAACAGAGCAACTAAATAGGACTGAAGGAGAATGGGAAACTCCATTCTGCTACTGCTAAAGCAGATAGTTCTGAGCTGCTGGCATTTTTTTCCCCTCTCTGCTTAGGATGAAAGACAAAAATGTTAATAATTTCCACAAATTGAAAATCTGAAAAATGTGAGCTGAGGTCAGCTGGAACATTTCGTTTCTATAATTTTGTAATATCTTTTGACAATGCTGATCTGTCTTTAATCATTTTATGCCTAAATTTGCTAAGATTTCAAAATTTTAAAAAGTTCCAGCTTGAAGGAAACAAAAGCTTCCTAACTCAAAATGTTGGAGAAAGACTATATTTTAATGTTTTCAAAAAATAAATAAATCAAGGAGCAATAAGAAATTGAGCCTTTTCTTAGCCTTTAGTCTGAGCCATAACACAGATCGGTAACAAATGCTATCTATTTCAGTAGGAGAGCACTCCAGTGACTTTTTTTCCTATCCGGTTGACTGCAGTGACATTTGGGTCAGGCCTACTAAGATGGTTCTCCTAATTGTGCCAGTGCCAGAAAAATGCTTGCATGCTGATAAGTCAGTGCAACATCAAAGAGAAATATTCATTTTTTTAGTCAAGAACAAGATATTTGATGGTGGAACTAATCCCTTGGCGACAAAAATTTTCCTTTATAGTCAATTCTGTGATTAAGCCAAAGCCACTGCTTTGTTTCTCCACCTGTCCCCGTGAGTCAGCAGTGCTTTCCTCTTGCTTTTCCTCCAAGTCAGATTACAGTGCCTCTCTTGTGCTGCAGATGCACAAGTGTTTTGCCTACAGTTATGACTTGTTTAGCTTTTGCAGTGTTGGAAGCCTCTCTGAGCTCTGGCACACTTTTTACCAAATGGGAGAGTCTGGTGGGGGCAATTTATTTCTCATACTGCTCATGGTTTTGTTACTCTAAAAATCAGGAGTTTGAAAATCTCATCACAACCATTTGTAATTTGCTTAGAACTGTAACAAAAATGCTGAATTTCATCCTTAAAAGAGAAGTACTGAAATGTTTACGATTTAATCCCATGGGAATCTAAAAGCCAGAGGTATAATATACATCTTTGGGCCAAATTTTCTCATTGCATTTGTTCCTTACCTGCAACTCCAGTGGGCACAAAGACATGTCCACTTGGTAGTGTTGTACATGTGAGTTACACTGTTGTAACATCTCTCTGAAAAGAGATTCTTTTTTTGCAAGGACACCTTTGAAATTCCATCCGGTCAGTGTCTGAAGTTAGAACAGGAGCAAAACATTGTCCTCAAGTTCCAGGCTGAGAGATTAATTCAAATTTTATTGAAATTTTGCTCTGAGTTAAGGTCAATTGCATGAATGAACTTACATTTAGTTTCCAAACAGGCACATCTGTAATTTACTATACATGTTTTAGCATATCTCATAACTACATTTTGCCTCCGATTCTGTATACTGAGGTAAGTATTTGTTGGCTTTTGCCAGATGTTCTTCTGAAGCCAATGTGAATATCAACAACATGAAGTAAGAGGTGCCACCTGTACAAGTGTCATGCCAGGCCAGGCAGCGTGCTTCCCACCTAATCACAGAGAGAAAGAATCTGTGTGACTCAGAGCAGGCAAAGGAAAATAAATGTCAGACCTCTGGACTGAGAGCTCAGCTTGCCAGAGAGGAGGGTTGTTGGAGCCAGTGAACTCTCCATTGCCTTATTCATTGGCTCTTAGGTCTGTGATTTCTGTCGCCATGGCATCCATCTCCCCCACAGAAACAAAATTCTGCATTTGGCTGTTACCGGTTTGGTAATAGCAGCGGGACCAACCACTTTGAGGTATGGTGTTGCTTATACAACTAGTAAACATGGCAGTAAACAGGCCAACACAAAACGCAGAAGAGTATACATATCTCTGAGTGTGTTCATACACAAACTTTAAACTGACTCCTCTCATGCCATAATGATGAGCAACGTATTCTGACCATTCCTTTCCCATGCAGGCTTAGCCTGGCTGATCTGTGTACTCAGCACTGAAACCTACACTTTTCCCAGGACCCATCAGGTCAGACTGCCCATAAACCAGTGGTTCTTTGATGGCCCTCATCCTGCTTTCAATTGATGTGGCAGTGCGTGAATACATATGACCGAAAGCTTGATATAAAATTCATTTGTCTAAACACCAGCTATTTATGTTTGATGGCCTGAACAATTATTAATCCTGATTGGAAATATAAGTCATTGTGTGCACAGTGTCCTGTCACAGCATCCCTGTTAGCTCCCCCGAGGCCAAATTCTCTGACAATGCACACAGTGTCCGGTTCTTTCTGCACACAGCACCATGCCCTAGCTGAAATCCCTGGCAGGAAACCTCTTTTTCTGTATGCTCACCAGTGTGGATGATCCCCAGGAATTTCCCGGGTCTGCCAGTGTATATCCCATAAGACAAGAGACAGGCCTTGCACCGCTGTGCCCAACAGTTTCCATATTCTCACATACTGTTAAAAAATGCCATAACGCAAATCTCGGCGAGCATAGCACGTGTCCTTCCTGCCAGGACATGAGCTCCCACACAGTCCTGTGCCTGGAGAGAGCTCTGAAGGAAACAGAGCCTCCTTTAACCCACAGTGAGAGTGGAAAGTACCAGAGTTGCTGCAGGCCTGCTCTTTGATGGTAGAAACACAGTATAATCCCTCTTTGCTTTCCTCTAATGTCTGAATTCTCACTCTTAAGAACTCTGCTTCTCCACTGCCACCAAAATACCAAGCTTCCAGATAAGCTACATCTGCCAAGCAAACAGTCACATATATGAAACCAAATACAGCAGGACCTACCACCTGATGCCTTGCTGGCTGCATCTAGTACGCACATGCACCCAGCACTCTTTTGTCAGCAGTTGTTCTACACAGCCACCCCCAGCCTCTGCACAGCCCGCAGAAATACAGATGTTGGTCTGGGCTGTGGCAGTACTTCTTTGCCTCATCTGTCACATCCTCTTTTATTTTTCTGATTCCTACAAGAAATGTGTGTCTGTTCTTGATTTGTTATTAGAAATCTCTTTCTGAGTGAATAAGAGCAGAAGGAGAGAAAAGAGACCACAGAGCACTGTGGATTAGACACTGTTCAAAGGCACGCTGGGCAGAATGCAGTACAGACACCCGTGAGAAAATTGCAGAGATTATTTTTGGGTCTGCAGAGTGGATCAAACCAGGTGTTCCTCTGTTCCCTCTTGCTCATTCCAGGAGCATTATCGGGAACAACCTACCAGGGGATTGCAGTAATGACAAAATCAACATACCGATTTTGAGTGTTCAGTCTTGTAGAAGAATCTTCAGTTCGAGTATCTTCATTTTAACTTCAGTTGGATGTTCCATTTTCCGTTAGATGACAAAATTGCTCTACCTACAAAAAAAATCAAGGCTGTTTTATTTTCTTTAATGCTGAATGAGTTAGAAATGCACTGTAAGACTATAACTAATATTCTAGTGCTGGTAGCTAAAATTCCTGGATGTTAATCCAAAAGGGACTACAATAAACATTTACCTAGACCACCTGCCTGAAAATAAGCACAAACTGAATGAAGGGTCACTGTACCTCTGGCTAGATATTCATGTATGACCTCTTTCAATTACACAAAATTGAGAATACAGCAGTTTTGTCACCCAGCAAAAGCCACATGCACTGTCAGTTGGTACTCTTGCATTTCCTACACAATGAACTGCAATGACACTTTGTGTACAGTGAATCAATACAAGGGCATAACCTTTTATCAACACAATTCTAGAGAATTTAGAAACTTACTTTCAATTTGAAAAGTTAGATTTCCCTAAAGTCTGAATGAAAATGCACACACATTTTTTTCCCCGCAAAACAAAAATAATGAAGTAAATTCCTTAAAGATAATCAATTGCTCCTGAAAATCATTTGTCAGTGAAAGGAGTAATGAGAACATGATAGCTAATCCCTCAAAAGTTTCAGCTGGATTAAAAGCAATTTGAAATCTTTTTTGGAACTAAAGTAAAGTTGTTTGCAGATGGACTTCATTAGAAAAACTGGTGGCAAGAATTATTTCACATCTCTAAATGTGTCTAGCCAATATCCCCTATGCCTTAATATTTTCAGTATCAGAGATGAACACTTTCTTTGTGGTCATCTGCTTACATTAAGGAAATATCATACATTCACATGTGCATATTTACACACATATGGATAAACCATATTTATGTATGCATACATACACACAATATTTTTAATGGAAGTAGATGACTGTGTATAGAAAGAGATTTTCAGAAATTTGTTTTAGAAAAAGAATGAGCTGCACTTGATGCTAAGAAACATACTGGTCCTAAATATTTTTTACTTTTTAAAGCTGCGCTTCAGAAAGGTAACAGCTTCTTTTATACTATACTGATAATGTAAATTGAATATTGCCATTGGAAAAGCATTTTCCTGCTATGTATGAAATGGACGCGCCTTGGAGAATATATCTGCCTCCATGTCACCCCAATACCTTCAGTTAACTACAGTACCACACACAGGCAGGGAGTTAGGTGAATAGTTATCCAGACTGCATATATTATCTGATTGGCATGTCCACTTGCTCCTTTACTGCCATAAATGAGTGGCTGTGCAGGTGCCATTAGCACATGCATCTTTTTCTGAATGCGCCATTGTAGGAGTAGCTGAAAAGCTATTTGTACTACACAGTCAGAAAGTTGGCAGCAGCGCTGGGTGAAAAATGGCAAGTATGTTTCAAGAAAAATTCAAAAAACTTCATGTTTACTCTGCATTTTTTTTGACATCTCAATGAGAAATTGAAAAAATCTTAAAGGTACTGAAACCACATATTTTTCACATTTTAGGTTAGTAATTTTTGTGTTTTCCCTTTCTCACTTTCCTCCTTCCATTTTGTTTTGTATTTTTATTTCTTCTCTTTTGTTTTTAATGATCAAGTAGAAGAGAATGAAGAAAAAGTAACAAAAAAAACAAGAGGGTGGAGGAAACAATACCTGGGAATTCATAACACTTTTAGCAGGATTCTTTACTGGAGAGGCTTTTGTATGCCTGTACTAAAGTAATAAATAGTGTGCCAGTAGGTTGAGCACAGTGATACACAAGATAGCTTACATATATCCAATTTGATAGAAAACTGTTTGGCTTGCTCAAGAAATGTCCCTGCAGGTGGCTGTAGATTTTCCTCCCATCCTTTTGCACTCTTAAAAATTGAATAATGCTTTGTTAAGTGACATTTTTAAATGTTTCTGTCTTTCTGCTTCATGGATTGGGATGGTAGCAATTTATAACCTAAACTGGTATAAATATATGCTTCATGCATATGTGCAACTTCTGTAAAGTCTTTTAGTTAGCCAGGAGAAGAAACAAAAAGGTAATAGTTACAAATTTAGGCTTAAGCTATTCCTCCATTTCAAGCTTCATTTGTTTGCTTCCCACCTCAGCAGCTGTCAGGAGCACCCTTCAGTAGGAACCAAATAAATCCACACCATCTGTTCCTCTCTGAAATGGTCGAAACCATTAACTATCCCAACATTTAAGAAATGAAAGAGCATCTCAGCTTCAATTTCCAAACTTCAAAAAAAAAAAAAAAAAAGTGGAGTAATAAAAGTTTTGTTACGTAATTTGCAAGCATGTGACTGGCAATTACAGTAAAATCTTCATCATTCCAAAACAAGAAAATAACTTACAGTCTGAAGTGCACTGTCGTTGTCTTCAAATTTGGTAAATGCCAGTATGTTTTGGCTGGAATTTAAAGCTGTCATGTATCTAGTTTATTACAAGTTAAATTTCAGGATCTCTTGATTTTTAGCATATCCCTTAGACGTGTCATGGCACGGCACCTGTGAGGAAACATATAGACTTGTGGGTACAGAAACAGTTATTTGAGAAAGCCATCAGGGTTCTCCCAGAACCTCAAAGCATATTTATCCCTATAGACTAGAAGGTTATTCTGCTCACTTCATATCTCCCACCCAATGTTCATAAATAAAAGCACATTTTGAACTCATGCCTTTAATCTGAAATCCCAAGGTAAGGATTGACTGGAATATATTGGAACAGATCTTTAGGTTTGGACTAAATGCTCATCTTAGGTCATCGTCATGCCTTTCAAGAACTCAAAAAACTACTGTAATATGTTATTTTGGTTCAGGGCTGTGCAAGTCTTGCCCAAATTCTAAGTGCATGAGCTGTCAGCAAAGAGCTGTATAGCTGTAAGCAGCAGGCAGTTCAACTCAATTTGAATGAAGCTTCTCCCAACTTTCAACATGGCAAACTTCTCTCCAAATCAGCTGATTAGAAAAAATGTCTTATTATGCCAAGATAAAAGCAGATAAGCCAGACTGCTCATTTGTTTTCCAGGGCAAGTTTAATGTAGTTTATTAAATAGAGAGTCCAAAGCAATAATCAACACATTTGGTGGGATGTGAGTGAAGAGATGATAAAGCAGTGTACGACAGCCAAGGGACAGAGTATACTTCTTACTCATTCTCTCCATCCATGGAATCAGTCGCTCAGATCATTTGTCTAAGTCACCTATTATTATTTTGGAGTGAATCAGTAGAATGATGTTTAAAGACATCCCAAAGAGCTTTGTTCATTTAATTGGAAAAAAACAAAACAAAAATAACAACTGTTTTATTTGAAAGCTGGGGCTGAGGGAGATTTAACTTAACTAAAGTAAGTTTTGACTCCAGTTCAAATTGGGCAGGAGTTCAGCCAGAAGTTATCATATGATTGGGTTTTGGGGATTCTATTTCTTTTTTTTTCTTT
>JAOWBP010052282.1:0-13338 GCA_028571105.1 Tragopan temminckii
CTCATAATCAGTGAAAAATGTCTTACTAGAAAAGAAACGTCAGAGATTCGGTAGTTCAGTTCAGCTGAATAGTTAGCTCAACTGGTTTGGATCCTTGGGATTAAATCTTGGTCCCACTGACATCCATGACAGGATTCCAGCAGAGCCAGTTTCACCCCTCCATTCCATTCTTTGCCCAAATGGGGAACCTTCTGGGCTTCTTGTATGATTATTCCATTGATTCCAGCATGAGTTGGGACTTCTGTGATACACGGTCTCAATTAGAGGTGATCCTCTTCAAGTGACAAGATTCATAGGTAAATTAAACAAGAACTTTTCCTAGCAAATGTTTAGGATTAATTCTAGCCCTTGTGGAGTTAATGATAGATCTATCGTTGCTGTCAATGGGCAAGGATTTCTCAATTTTGTGTGTAGATTCTTCTATAAATCTTTGAGCTCTACTACCCAATTACTTTAGTACTCCTTAATTGCTGAGGTACAGGGAAACAATTGTTAGAGTATGATGAAGAAAATGGCTGCTCTTTTGGTGATAGCAAGGGAATCTGATTGTCTCCTGTATTTGGCCTGATAGCTACAAGCAGCAACACTTTCTCCTTTGGGAAAAGACTCTATAAAGCCAGGTAGAAAAAGGATCAAAAGAAGTTTAGTGTTAGGCTGGCTTTTCTGGTATGTATTTGGAATCATTACTACCAATTTTCTTACAGCCGATTTTTAAATAATACTCAAATAATGAAGCCAGATTGACTACATACTGCTGCATTTTTCCAGACTACAGTACAATGCATACATATTGGTTGGTTTAGGTCAATTAATTTCTGATATTTTATATTTTAGTCAACAGTTTCACTAATCAAAGTCTGTGAGAAAATGTCAGTAATAAATCATTTTGTGGACTTAAGTCTGCCACAGTGCTGTTGTCAATGTGGATAGCAGTGATGTACTTTGAACCTGAAAAGCCCTGTGCAGAGCTGTATGTTACGTACATATTAGTGCTATGACATCATACACTTCAAAGCAATGGAAATTAATTTTGATCACCCCAAGGGCTCCTTGCTTCCCTCCACTTTAACCCCTGGAGCTTCTTGCAATTCCTGCGTTGTCCCTCTGGGATTTCTGTCCTGTCCTTTGTGGCCTGGGAGAAATACTGTGCCTCATTTCCACCATACGAGTAAAGGTGCCCATTCTTCCACCTATAAGGAATGGGGATGGTGTCATTCTATGCTTTCTTGCTTTCCACATTTCTCCTTTTTCACAGATGTTCTCTGTGCAGAAGTCTGTTTTAACCCTGCTTCAGCATGTCTCTGGTCACAGCCTTCTCCAGTGATTGGTACTTTTTCTCCATATCTAATACTAGACCAGGCTGCTCATGGCCCCATCCAACCTGGCCTGGAGTATTCTGTATCTCCCCCTCAATTCTTTTACCTCCATATCAAAGACCCCTTTTGCACTCATGGCAGCATTACTGTACACACCCTTCCTATACACCCTTATTTATCTCAGAAATAAATCTTCTGTGATGTTAAATTGTCGATCTACTAATCTCTGTTTGAAAGATGGATGGAGCTGAAGTAAGAGAATTGTTCTACTGAGAGATATAATTGGGTACCATCAAATATTTGTTCCACCTGCAGTTATCTGCGTCAGCGCTCAAAACTCCAAATGCACTAAATAAATGGCATCACTCCATATGCTCCTTACGTCTCCCTTTGGGTTTTCTGACTTTGCTCCAAATTAGTATGTTCTGGTCACTGATGCTGTTTTAGGAATACAATTTGCATGTCCATTTTTATCTAACACAGGAGTTATAAAAAACATCTTATCCTTGGACATTATTCATCATGTGGTTCCACTGAATTAGTTTGGGCTGTCAAATCATTTTCCATTTTTTAGCATTAGACATGTGCTTCAGATCACCTACCTTTAGATATTTATGATGTAGTTTTCTGCATCGGAACCTGTCACCCACAGCTTTCCCTGTAGTCAGCAGAGATAAATATGTATTTGAAGGATGGCATTCATCCGACATTTTTGAGACACATACTTCAGACTGAGATGAATCATGCTGGTTTATCACATTCCAAAATAAAACCACTACCAGATGGCCTATTTGCAGTAACCCTTGGCCCGTGCTATTCCTGACATCATATCTGTTTTTTGGTTGGAAAAGTCTGATTTACATTGTCCAAAACTACAACGGCGACAGTTTTACTTTGGACTGATAACCTCCTTGACTTCTTTTAGGTCTACTGCTATAAGCACTGCCATGTGTGCCTATCATAAAGAGCACTCAGGATACTGAATAGACAGGCATTTATTTTTCAGGCTTGTGTCAGACGCTTAAGTGTCAGAAAGAGACAGGAATTCAAATGGAGCCCATGACTGTGTTTGTTTGATAGCCTTGGGCATTTCAGTACTTGGCTTTATGTCCTCAGAACTGCCTGCTTCTCTCCCTGAGTGCACAGAGAGATTGGCTGCATAGACGACCTTGTTGTGATAGCCCTGATAGAGCTGATTATCTGTTTTTGAGGAAATGCTACCCCTCGAACTTCAATATTTCAAGTAAGAAGCCTGAGGTGTTAAATGGGAATTTGTAGATAGGTAACACTGCAGTGCAAATGCATCAAGTCAATGTAACAGAAAATACAAGCCTTCTTCAAAAGCTGGAGGTTAAAGTCAGGTAATCACCCAATCTTTCCATTTTAATGTAAATTTTGTATAAGGTATTGTGTTACATAGGTTAGAAATCTCTTGAGATCAGAATAGCAGGTTAAGGTGCTTCAGAATTTCTTCCTTGCACTTGACAGGTTAGTCAGTCTTCTCAATCTCAGAAGATGTTTCTTTTCAAGGTTAGAATAAAGCCAAGAGAAATGTCACAAGTTAATGAGGATACAGTACTGGTTACTGCAGTCCTTGGACAGACCAACATCCAGCAAAAACATTTCATGTGTGCATTTGTAATATCTAAGATATACTTAACTGATTAATTTACTTGCATTCATTGCATTCAATATTTATATTAGCTATAGGCTAGGCTGCGAAGGTATTTTTTCTTAATTCACTGAAGTACTGATTGAACTGCACGGTGCAGCAGTATGGTTTTCTATACCACATCTTTTCCAGAACTAGATTAGGTATTCCTTTTCACATTGTGTTTTATTTGTTACACCATCCAAATGAGCTGCTTCTACTCCAGTGAAAACTGCAAAAATATTTCAGATGGGTAAGGAGCTTACCAAGAGGCTTAGAAGCTTAAAGCAATTTAAACTAATTTCGAAATAAAAAGTATTTTGCGGAAAAATAAATCAAAAAAAGCAAAAATAAGGCACCAGTTAGTATTTCCAGGTATTAATATTCTGCTCCTGAAGCTTTCTTTCAGTACATAACAGATAAAAAGATTTATACAAAAAATAATCTGTGCGAAAATGCACTTGTTTTGAATGTCAGAGATTTCCAATGCTTTTCCATTGATTCCCTTTAGCAAAGAACAATGTTCCAGGAACTCAGAGATGTGCAACCTGGATTTTTCATTGTTTAAAGGTTTTTGGTTTTTATCATAGCACATTCATATTCAGTCTAATTCATTTCAAACACTATTCTTGGTCACTGCATCTTGCTTTTTTCCCTTGATGCTTGCTGACACAAGGAAGAAGCCTGAATGCTATAAAAACTGTAACCAGGCCCTGAAGACAGGGAAACTAACATCTGCTTGGAATATGAGAGCAGCTGTTTTAGCATCAGAAAGTACAGAAATAACCAGGAAATAAATAAATAAATAAATAAAATAAAATAAAAGCAGAAAAGTACAGAGCATACCAGAGGGAGAACTGCAGTAGATAGGAAAGGATGCAGGGGTCCTTGCATCTGTCAAGGTTAAAAGTTGACTTATATCAGTGCAGTAGTTTCTGGAAATAAGAACTTTTAAAGAGACTTTCAGGATTTTGGAATTACCAGATTCTCCCTGATTTACCAGTCTGATTTACCAGTCTAGGTCCCACATAGTCTTTATGTGCTGGCCAAATATCCATTGAAGGCAGTAAAAGATTCCATTTAGCTTTGAAAGAAGCTAAAAAGGGGAGGCATTGCTGTACCCACCTCTTTTCTTTCTGATTCCGTTCATCTGACCACATGGGGTTATATTTGCTTGTTCTTCTGTCTCTCATCAGTAATTTGGTTCTGACAGTGGCTCTTTCTCTAAGGGACTAGACATTAGTACTCTCAATTTTATGATCTTAACTTTCTCTTTAAACATTTCAGGAAAAAAGAAAACAACACACATGAATATCATGGTGTTGTAAGTCTTTGTGAATCAACTGAGCTGTGAGCATTGACCATAGGCACATTTCTAGCCCCCTCCAAATGCTTGAAAAGCATGTTAACTTAATTGAATTTCAAGCTAGCACATTTTTCTTTGTATTTCTGGCAGGCTAAGAGCTCGCACATGGTCAATTACACTCTAGTCTGCTATCGTACAGTAATTCGATCAGCCATAGCTCAACTGTTTCATTGAGCCCTGAAACAGACCTCCCAAAAAGCTTGAATGAATAGTGCAAAGCACAGGTGACTTGACAAATATGTCTATAATACGACAAAATTCTGAAAATTTTGTGATAGCTTATAAGAAAAAGTAGTGGTGCCTTTGACATTGAACAGGTTTGATATCCCGAGCAGAGCCCAAACTTAGAAGATACACATGTAAAGTAATTTGGAACTTTATTCAGTATCAGCTACTTCATCACCAACATCGATGATTTATCTATGACATCAGTGCTCAAGTGCACCCTCAGCAAGATTGCTGGTGACAGCAAACTGAATGGTGCAGTTGACACATTAGAAGGAAGGGATGCCATCCAGAGGGATCTTGACAAAGGTGGGCCCATGTGAACCTAATGAGGTTCAACATAGCAAAATGCAAGGTGTTGCACTTGGGCCAGAGAAATCGCCAATATGTATACAGACTGGGAGAAGAACTGCTTGAGAGCAACCCTGCAGAGAAGGACCTGAGGGTCCTGGTGGATGAAAAACTTATCATGAGCTGGGAGTGTGCAGTTGCAGCTCGGAAAGCAAACGGTGTCCTGGGCTCCATCAGAAGAAGGGTGATCAGCAGGGACAGGGAGCTGATTGTCCCCCTCTACTCTGCCCTCGTGAGACCCCATCTGGAGTACTGCATCCAGGTCTGGGGCCCCCAGTATAGGAAAGATGTAGAGTTGCTGGTGAGGGTCCAGAGGAGGGTCACAAAGATGATCAGGGTGCTGGAGCACCTCTCCTACAAAGACAGGCTGAGGGAGCTGGGCTTGTTCAGCCTGGAGAAAAGAAGGCTGCAAGGAGACCTCACTGCAGTCTTACAGCATTTAAAAGGGGATTATAAGCAGGAGGGAAATCAACTTTTTTACAAGGGTAAACAATGACAGGACAAAGGGGGAATGGTTTTAAGCTCAAAGAGGGAAGGTTTAAATGATTGGATGCCAGGGGAAGTTCTTTACAGAGAAAGTGGTGAGGTGCTGGAACAGGATGTCCAGAGAGGCTGTGGGTGCTCCATCCCTGGAGGTGTTCAAGGCCAGGTTGAATGGGGCCCTGGGCAACATGGTCTAGTACCAGATCTGGAGGTTGGTGGCCCTGCCTGTGGCAAGGGGTTGGAACTTACGATCCTTGGGGACCCTTCCAACCCAAGCCATTCTATGATACTCTCCCTGGCAGATTAAAATGCGAAAATTACTTTTGGAAAATGCCCCTTTTTTATTTCAGTTTTTAATTACTTTGATTATGCTTATTAAATGCCTATAGCAGTTTCTAGCTGCTGTATTTCAAACAAAAAAAACCAACAACAACAAAAAAACACCAGAAATTGCCTGAGGCATATACAATGACATGTCTATAGAAGCAACATACAGAAAAATGTATTTTTTCTATAGTTACACTGAGCTTGAATCATAGGAAGTCATGAAGGATCGAAAAGCTGTTGTTACATTACCCACTGCAGGCCAGCAAATCAGGCTATCTCATTTTATATATATAAGGATATATCGGGATGAAAATGTTTGAAGCTTTCTGAGCTGTGTCAGATGGTGTACAAGGTCAAAAGAAATCACCAAGAACTGGCAGTTCTGTTCCACGGAACATGTTTAAATGAGATCCTTCTTATTGGCTCTTTCTTTTCTTTTGCATGTCTTTCTTTTTTTGTTGTTGTTTTCTTCGGGCTTTTCGGTGGGTTTTTTTGTTTGTTTGTTTTGTTTTGAAATGGATTGGCAATTCATAGCACAGGAGTTACCTTCTTTTGCAGATGTTCAAGATATTAATGAAAAGGCTTTGGGAGGCCTTTTGCTGTTGTGTCTCAGATTGATGGAGGAGTTTCCTTCCACCTCCCTTTGACTCATACAACTATGAAATTAAAACTAGCAAATCCACGGCCATTTTGGAAAACATTGCTTCTGTTCCAGTTCCCTTTCCTGCAAAAAGAGAACAGTGAAAGTGCCTTCTGTGTCTCATGAGATTGTAAGAACTAATGCAGTAATTTCTGTCAGGTGCTTTGGAACCCCTTTACAAGAAGCACAGTCTAAGTTCAACATGTGAACCGTTATTATTCCCTTGATAATGTTTGGTAATATGCTGGGTTAAGAGCCATTAATTACAATGCTACTTATGTGGCTTAATCTCAATACACTGTTATAATTTACTGCTTTGTCTATATATAGTTGAACTTTTAATTGGATAATCAAAATTATGTTATTTCCTTCTTGTAACTTCATTTATGAGGGGTATTATAATCTAAACAGTACAACAGATTGAGTAATGAACAGTAATAAATTTTTATTTTAATGTGAAAAGCCAAAAAACTAAATTAAAAATAAAACGTTATAAAAACAAAATAGAAGCAGAAAAGGATATATACACACAAGTATCAGTTTCATGCCACGATAAAAGCTAGAGGTAACTTCAGGACACAAGACCATCTTTGATTTTAGTGCAGCAGCACTGCACCCAAGATGAATATTTTATTGTCTATTAGTTTAATTCTACATTAATTTTAAAACATGATGTGGAGCTCTATTGAAGTTAAGATGTAATAAAATTAACTAAGCATCTACTACTATAGGAAATTTAGAGCATTGGGTTATAAGATTGTTGATGCTAAAGACTTGCAGCAAGTTGCTTTCTCTGTTGAAGGTATTATAACATTTATTAATTGGAAAAAGGCAGATATTAATTGGTTTCAGGACAATATGCAGGTATCGAGTTTTCACCAGCAGTGGGAATACGATTTTGACATAGACGCCTCTCAAAGTGCTCCTGCTTACTGTGTTATCTCTAGAGGCTGACGTTCAGTGTCAGGTTATGTTGCTATATGTAATAAGTGCATACTGTCTGGCTTCCATTTTGGACCAGGCCTTCAGTTTCAGTTTGTATCAGGCACTTCT
Organism: Tragopan temminckii; assembly: GCA_028571105.1. Lineage (NCBI taxonomy): Eukaryota > Metazoa > Chordata > Aves > Galliformes > Phasianidae > Tragopan > Tragopan temminckii. The sequence goes on from JAOWBP010052282.1 coordinate 7,413, forward strand.
GCAAATTGACTTAGAATTTTTAGAGCATATTTGCAGAAAGACTGTGCTAAATGGGTTGTAAGCGTAAACACATATGTATCTGTCTGATCCTATAAAGAACTCTCGTGCATCCTATATCTTTGTCTGATTTTGAATTATTGTTTAAATAATCTGAAATTGAAGAAGGCAACTGTTGTTGTTTGTTTTTTTTTTTTTTCGTTTCTAGCATTTGACAGCTGCTAGAAATTGCATGAAAGGAAAAAATATCAAAGGCTTGAGTATCAAAATCTTCACTTACAAGCTACGTTTATTGAGTAATCATGCTCGTTTAATAACCACAGCTTAAAGCACATGACCCATAGGAACAAATAATTGTGTATAATAACCAGTAGCTTCTACCTAACAATATTTCTTCTATCTGGAGTAGCGTAGAGTTTTATAATAAATATTTTGTAATTTGGACATCAGAGGAAAAAATGGCCTAATAGAGAAGATAGTACGCATACAGAAATAATGGTAACAGATCTGGACCAGTGATAACAGATGTTCAAATAGTATGAAATGCTTATTCGTAAAACATTTAATGATACAAAAATTAAGGTTGATTTCAGCATGTTCATATTCTTCTTCTTTGCGCTTTTTCTTTGTGTTTATGAACAGTGAAATTGAGATCCTGAAGATGAGATTCATTTAAGAAAATGAAGTTGAGTGTAATAAGAAAATGACTTTATCTTTAGATTGAGATATCCAACTGAGAAACCCCAGAAATAGAAACGAGACCCGTGTAGTTTAAATGACTAGCCACAAAGCGTGACATGTGAATTCCAAATATCAAATAATAAACTGAATACTTGAATGTATCTTTTAAATGTATTTGAGAAAATTTGCATAATGAATAACTTCATAAAATTGTAGAGCTGCTGGCAGACAATTTTGCAAACAGGAAGGAAGCTGCATTCACCTCATAAATTGCTTGCAGTGAATAATGTTAATGTTTTAAAATGTTTTAAAATGGTGAATGAAATTTCCTGAACAATGAGACTTTCCATCTAGTTTATAGAGAAAAATAGTTTAGTTTTTCAGTATGCTTGGATTTTTCAAGTTAATCCTTTAATCAGACAGATAACATGGGTTCTATGTGTCTTCCTGACAGACCAGCAGTACTCATGGTCGCCTTCTCACCACTTCAATGAAGAAAGATATTCTCCTGCTTCGAGGAATATGAAAGGATTATCTGGCAGTCGCAACCAACCACAGTTATGTTCAGCTCATACTTGTGGCTTAGCATCCCCTGAAGATTGTGAACATACCCACGACCATATCCACCATGGGCAGGAACCAAGGCAATCGTATCTTCTCAGCCCCACGGAGAGTTGCCCGATGGACCACCATCGTTGCTCGCCGCGCAGCTCCATTCATTCTGAATGCATGATGATGCCCATGGTAATGGGCGATCACATGTCAAGTAGCACTTTCCCCAGAATGCACTACAGCTCACATTACGACACAAGAGACGACTGCGCCATGTCTCACGGTAACCCTAAGATTAACCGCATTCCTGCAAACCTTTTGGACCAGTTTGAAAAACAACTTCCTCTTCACCGGGATGGGTTTCACACTTTACAGTACCAGAGGACCTCAACAGCTGCAGAACAACGCAGTGAGAGCCCAGGAAGAATACGCCATCTCGTTCATTCAGTCCAGAAACTTTTTACTAAATCTCATTCTCTGGAAGGATCATCCAAGGGCAATGTCAATGGAACAAAGGGAGACAGTCGAGGGGACGATCATCATCATGGACACCATTCCAAGCATAGCAAAAGGAGTAAAAGTAAGGAGCGAAAACCAGAAACCAAGCATAAATCTGGAATGAGCAGTTGGTGGAGCTCTGATGACAATTTGGACAGTGATAGCACTTATCGAACCCCTAGTGTGGTAAATAGGCACCATGCAGATCATATATCCCATTGCTACCCTGAGGCGCTCCAGGGACATTTTGGGGATCTGTCATTGAAGACTTCCAAAAGTAACAATGACGTGAAATGTTCAGCTTGTGAAGGGCTAGCAATGACCCCTGATAGTAAATATATGAAAAGGAGTTCTTGGTCCACACTTACAGTAAGTCAGGCTAAAGAAGCTTATCGCAAATCATCACTGAACTTAGATAAGCCTCTGGTTCATCAGGAAATCAAACCTTCCTTGAGGCCATGCCATTACCTTCAGGTAAGAAGATTTTCTTAACATTTGTAATGGGAAAAGCAACACAGATGATGCATAGTCATGAAAATGCAGAAGTCATGTGTATATCTCTGAAGATCATCTGTGTCTCACCTAATGCAAACATTCCATTACAGTGAAAACACTCTTGCTTTAGTTTTTTTCTGTAGGGAATAGACTAAAAAAATAAATACAGGGATATGATATAAATTAGTTTAAGATCAGGGAATTTGTTGTAATCTTCAGAGTTCATGCTGCACGTCCCAATTAAAATTCATACCTCAGACTGAAAAAGAGGCAGTTCTCCCAGCAGTCTGGGGCTAGAAATAATGTGTCGAGTATAACTGTAAATGAGTGATTTTAAAAGCAGGTGGTGTGGAATCCTATTTTTGTGTTAATTTATTCCTTTCTCCAGGTTGTTTAAGTAACAAGAGAATACATTTACTGGCATACTCAATTGCTTTGTCTTGATGATTACTCACAAAGTTCCTTTTAGTGACTGGGTCAATCAAAATCATATTGGGCTGAGCTTCTTTTGAAATCATACTATAAACTATCCTTGTTAATAATTACGGGAATACCTTGAGAAGATAGGTATTTCAGTCCTAGTACTCAGACTATTTGTGATGTTCTCCACTCTTGTTTCCTCTAGCAGCTCTCACTTTCTCCTAGATTTAAACTCTTAATGTGCTGCTTGCTGCCATTTGCCACTTCAGAATCATGCAGGTGTAGCCATTTATGATGCTACACAATGATCTGGATCCTGAATAGATAAAGGTTTAAAAAATAGTTCCAAAATATTTCTTTTTGGACATTTACACCGCTTACATGGTGTAGGTACAGCAAAGTGCCATGAAAGTATGATTAGCACCCCAGGGCATACAGAGAATTGCACTGGGAGCAGTGCAGAAAGAAGGAGCAGCTGGGAGGGGAACTTCTTTAGCTGTCATTGCCACTGGAAAAAACATATTATACAAATATTCCCCTTGGTAATTTTACCAAGTACAGCCTGCAAAGCCAAAGTTGTTCTGAGTACCTTCTTTTTAATTTCTTTTTAATGAACTTTCTCTAGAATTTAACTGGTTCTCACATTAACGCAGGCAAATCTTCACTCCAGATTTATGTATTTAGAGATCTCCAGTTCCTGTGGGCTCTGCAAAAGCCAACAGACACAGACTGCTGCCTACTTCTGTGTGGAACTCTGTTCCCTCTGAGCAATAGGGGACCAATCTTACTGAGTCACACTTGAAGGGACAGATCTTTTCAAATACGTATGCAGCCAACCAGGATCAATCTTCCTACTTAAAGAGGGAAAGTTCCGCATCGAAAAGAAAGGAAAATAAATAAGTTGCAACCGTCATAGCATTTCGATGCAAATTGGTTCCCATTAAGGATGACAGCTGTAATATTGTTTCATATCCAAGTACAGTTCTCATGCATGTAAAATGACCTGCCCTTCCCTGGAAGTTTTAATCTAGTTCAATGAGCCAGAACTGGAAGTGTATCTTGTACAGAGACCTCCACTTCTGTCTGTGTTATAAAATCAAGGATGTGGATCTTACATTAAGAAGAAGTTTAGATTTTGCTGGCTTTTTCCTTAGCGTGATATCCTTATACTTCCACTCATAGAACTCTACATCTTCTGTATTTTTGTTAGGTTTCTTGATTTCCTTTTCATTATGTTTCAAATCAAACAATTATGTGATTTTACGCTTCCTTGTTTGATTGTTTGTTTTTTATTATTTCACTCTTACAACACACTTTCTCCTTGCAGAAGCCACTGTTTTTTACTTTTCATGAACCCTGCCCTTATTTTCATCCTTTATCAGCATCCTCAAGTGAATGTGAAACACAGAGTTCAAACATTAACTTCATTACTGCTAAGTTTTGGGTCAAGCCCAGTGGCAGGCCTAGGGAACAGGAAAACATTTTTTTATTTTTTATTTGTTTCCAGAAGTCTTTGTTTTGTACTTTTGGTGAATCAGGGATAACTGCTAGAAAGAAGTTTCAGCCAGCAATTAGAAAGGTTCATCAACTGGTAGGTCCATCCAGTTTAAAGTCTGAGAGATATGAATTTAGATTTTTGTTGTACCAGAGACTTCCTCTGTGATCTCTGGCTTTAAGCTTCTTTTAAAATGGAATAGTAACCATTCTCTAATTCACAGAGATGCTATAACGTCAAGCTGTCTAGACTTAAGGGCTCAGTTACTACAATAAACAATTTATAGCTGTGTCCAAAGCAATAATACAAGGAATTATATGTCATGAATATTTTCACTGCAAAATTTTCGAATAAAATATATGTTCTGTAGAATCTGCATTCAGAGCGTGGATATCTTTCAGATTGATTGGCTTGCTTGTTCACTAACCCAAGGTCAGCAAACAAATGAAGGGACCCCATTCTGTCAACGTCCTAGCTAAATGCAAGGGTTTGAAACTTCTCCGTTGAGGGATGCTGCACTGTCACAATGTAATCATTAAGACCAGGGATATAAATCCCATTATTAGCTCTGCCGTGAACTTTCTCTCTGACCCAGGAAATGTAATTTGTTAATCAGCACAAATTTCAATGAATCTGTCTGCAAAACCGAGGAAGGATATTTAACTTTTCTTACAGCAGTGAAGGAAGCATCAGTAAATAATGACTGGATGAAAATAATCACCAGGTTGAGAAACTGAGAAAGGTAGAGAAATGTCTCAGGATCCCTAGCCAGGAGAATTTACTGCACTGCTCCACAATATCTGGAAATGAAAATGTTCAAAGGATTATGAAGTTCATTGTGCAGCAGTGGTTTCCCTGAGGTACATAAGTGTGCAGATAAGCATGAAGCCCCCAGGTCTTTGTTGGGTCCTTGTGTTTATAGAATTACAGCACATGTCATTCAAAGACGTTTCTCCTTAGTGATGTCAACTGGATCTGAGTCACTTTTCTATCCAGTGGTCTTAGTTTTTCTTTCAACACCATCAATGAAATATTACTACTTGTGTTTTCCAGTGGAGAGTTTTGGCAAACATTGTCTTTAGCTGAAAGTGCATGGCGTTGTCTTAGACCTGTACTTGAAACCATCTTCTGTCTGTCTTGCTCTGAGCTTCCATTTTCTCTTCCATAGTAATTACTGAGCTGTAATTTCCTTAAAACCAAACCTTCAAAGGATTAACAAGGGAAATTGCTTTCTAAGAAGTGAGCTTCTATCGGATTCACAGATGATTAAAAACAGGAGAAAAGAGGTGATAAAAGCATCTGTGTATTATACGCTTGAGTCATGTCCTAGACTAGAAAGGAGGCATTTCTTTAACCTGTTAAAGTTCCAAGCCTAGCCTCTGGCTCTCTCCTAGGGTTTCTCACATTCCTGCTCTCCCACACACCTTGTAGCTGGAGGGCTCCTGTCAGGCAGTGTGCTGGTCCAAGTCACGGGTGATTCGTATGGTCATACATATGGTCATACCACTCTCCATGCCACCCTGACCATTTACCTTATTTCAGCATGGCTGGAATAGTCCTAAAATGGCCAGTGGCCAGAGACCAAAATTAGTAGACATAAAGTTGTATGAAGCTGATTGTTGTTGTGATCTAAAACTATTCATTACCAGACCAGATTTGTATCACTCCTGCTACCATGCAGACTGGAGAAGGGAAGAGGGACGAGTGGGAGTACCTTTGAACTCCAGCTAGCTGTTAAACCACCTTAGCTGTAATGTGAACCCGGACCAGCTGGCTAGCACAGCAGTC
>JAOWBP010052283.1:0-13338 GCA_028571105.1 Tragopan temminckii
CCCAACAGCCCTGATATCCTCCAGTAGCTCATCCCAGAGGTTAGATATATTCTGCTATCTCTTGTTTGCTTCTTAGGGTTGTGCTCACCCAGAAGGGCAAGATGAAGTCTAAATGTTAGGACCAATGGCATCAGAAAGCAGTACAAAAAAATGCTCCACTAAAGGAAATAGATTTTGCTGCAGTACTTTCAACCAGTTTACTAGTGCTTTTAAGAAGGCAGTCCCCATGTATTTGACACAGCCTATGAAACCCAACCTACTCCAGCTGCATGCTCTCTGGTTACTCTGGTCTTTCCTGCAGAAGAACTATTTTGGGATGACATGGACACGTCTGGCAGGATGAGTAAACTGTAAACGTTATGCTGGAAGGAGTATCATGAAGAGATCCAGTGGACTGTTATGTGCTACAGCAGATATATAGTTTGACATCCCATTTCAGAAATGAAGTTCTCCAATCCTGCCTACTGCTTGGTTTTTGAGGCCCTGCTAAAACTGGAATATTTATCTATGTGGTTAAGTTCCTCAAGTGTTGGCACCTTTGATGACAGAGGGATATCTTTCTCATGAACTGTAAGATTAATGTTGTGGTGGCCTGTGGTACTGGAGTAATGACAAGGCTATCATTAGGGATATGCTGGTAGTTGCATCACCATTTTATAGTGTGTGGAACAAGGAAACGAGACTGGAGGATTCAACTGATATAACAGCACTCATCTCTGATATACAGCTGGCCTCTCAATGCTGAGCCCTTAATAAGGTCTTTAAATACAGAGATTATTGCTCCTTTTAAACCAGAGATTCCTGTGTGTGCAGTGCGCTTAGAGGCACCAGGGTGTTGCTAGCTTGTGATGTTTTCTCTTGCTGTGGTCACTTTCTCCTGTTTCAAATGAAATTGTTCCTGTTGTTTAGTTTTGCAGCTCAGCATTTTGGAAATAATGTGAGGGGCAGGACAGCAACCACAGGACTGAGGTCTCTGCCTTGACACATGCACCAGGGGCCAGGAGAGACCTCAACCCACTATTTCCAGGCTTTTTTTCTGAGTCAGAAATTGTACAGTGGAAGAATATGTTCTATGTGAGGCATGACAACATATTCAACTTCATTCTGGGGACATGGAAACAGGTGGGCTGTGTTTTCCCTTGTATTTTACCCAAGGAGGACATTGATGTTGTGCTGTGGGAGCTGCGCGCCCCTAGGCCGCAGTGCGGCTGGAGCGTGGGAGGCTGCTGTGAGGAGGAGGAGGAGCTGATTTCTTCCCCAAGGCCCATTTATGCTTTCAACTCTTTTCTCAGGCTGAAAAAAAAGGAAAGAAAAGTGTGTCGCTCGCCCGTGACATCTGCAGCTCCACCGCAGCTGCGTGCTTTCATTTTCTCACTCCACAATTCCTGGAAATCTCTGCTTTCCCCGAGCATAGCTGGTCCATATGTACAACAGCTGAACTATCCACAGGATTTAAGAGTCCCCTATTACTCTGCAGACAATGGACCAGAACAACTTCGTCGTTACTGCCTATTCCAGAAAGGCCACATGTCCTTTTTCATGTAAATACTAAGGATACCTCAACATCAGTTTGCCTATAAGACCCATGTTTGCTGGTCACTACATAAAATACTGTGGACTTGGGGTGTTTAGCACCTTTCAAATCCCTCTGAAATTGCTCAAAATCTGAGGACACCTAATTTCCCAGAAGACTAGGTCTCAAGGAGCTCAGAACCATTTTGTGCTGACCCCAAAATCTCTGCGGCAAACAACCCAAGCAGGGATCTAATGTAATGCTGCTGATAGAAACTTAATTGTAACAGCATGTTTGCAGAAACATGAGACACTTAGCAGTTGTTTTCTATTGTTCTTTCCTTAGTTACGCATTTATTTTAAGTCTCTCATCATTTATTTGGTATTCGGAACGGTGTTGTTACAGTTTGTTGGGAACAGTTGTTTGCTTGTTGTGCTAGATGCTCAAAATCAGTTGCACAGTTTGGTCCAGGGCTTTACAAAACAAAACATCTGAATGTGACCAGAGAAAACAAATGGCTAGAGGAGATCAGTGAGAGAAAGTAAAATGTTTGTTTGTTCCATTGTTTTTTACGCTTAAAAGAGTTTTGAAAAAGTTATAGCTGTAAAGAAATATAATTTTCTTTTAATGAAGGAGGCCTGCCAAGAATAAAGTAGCCTTTATTTTGCTCTGTAGAAGACTTTGGTATAATTCTGCCCTTTCTGTTACCCCTGCAGTTTGAAGGCTTAAAAACATGTATTGAAGATGTCACTTACCAACAATGTGAATAGCAGATTATTAAAATATAAAGAGAATAATGCAAATCTTGAACTTGCCAAGTGTACCTCACACACTGGATGCTATGCTTATCATTTTTAACCATTGATTTTGTGGCGGTGACTTCTACATGGAAATTTAAACAAGTAGATCTTTGAGGATTTTGGCTTTGTGGGGAGATGAACTTATGGTTTTCCTCTGGTTTGTTGTAGCTTCCTAGATAGTTCTATATTCATGTTGTTTACATCAGTGGATTTAATTTTGAGCATTAAGTTCTGCTAGGGATTATTTTTAAGGAAAAGCATTCTCACCGAGAGGCTGAGTTTCACCATTCATGCATTAGAAGGGAATATTTTACTCATGTTTTAAATTAAAAATCAATAAAAGATGTTTCCTCTGCAATTTAGCATTTATAGAAATATTTCCATTGTTTTTAGAGTGGGAAAACACACAACTTGTTTACAGTGCATGAATCTGAATGCAAATTTGACTGAAGTATAAGAACACTTTATAAAGGCTCCTAACTGTTATGAGGACTTTGGCATAGAGCAGTTGTCATTCACCATGCAACTGAAGAGCTGCAGCCAGTGGTTGTGACTGGACTGATAAACTAACTTTTTCCCTGATTTTTTTTCTTTTCTTACCTTACAGGTTTATGACAGGCCACAGAAACATTCTACCCTGCACTATGATCCAGGCCTCCAACAAGACTTCACCAGTGATACCTTAAAATCAAAGCACCAGCAGAAAAGTAGCAACCAGCACCACCTTGACTGGTCAGCAAGCTCCAGTACTGGATCCACTTCTCAAAGTTGCTTCATCAACACAGAACCCAGTCGAGAAGCTGTTAGTGCCACCAAGGTCACCCCTCCAGAGCCAGGAGTTTCCTTCAGTAAATCCCAAGCAAAGAAGTCCTGTGCCAGCAGCACATGGGGGCAGCTATCTGTCAGCAGCAAAGAGCTTGCCATTTGCAGTGCAGTCCCATCACCCAACAACACTGGTGTGGCTGCTCAGCCAAGCAGTGCCTCCGAGTGCAACGGGCTGTTGCCTATTGGTGATCAAGACGGCGGTGTGCAGCTGGAAGCTCCTGATCAGTCTGCTGGGAGTACAAAGAAGAAGTCCAGCAAAAAGGACTTGATATGTCAAACCATCCAAACTGCTGACATTGAGTGGGTGAAGAGCACTCAGAAAGCATTTGAGAGCAAATGCCATGATAGCATGGAAGGAAAAAAAGAGTCTTATTCGATGGACAGTGTGTTGGATGCATCACCATCAAAACAGAATCCCACTTCTGCTAGCAGCTGTGAAAATGACACTAGCCATGTACGAATTACTATCCCAATAAAGTCTCCAACAACAGATACATCCAGCCACAAAAGGAAAAAAAGGCAATCTACAAAATCTTCAATGGAGAAAGCTATCCAAGAGAAAAGTCTGCCTCCTGGGCTTACTATTAGCAGTGAAGTAGCAAACAGGACTATTTCTCAGTCAGAAGGGAGTAAAAAAGATATTCGAGTCACAAAGCCAGGGAAAGTGATTGAAAATGAGTCCCCCCTAGCAGCTATTGACAGCAGTGTGCTTATTGACAGAGCTTCCCCCAACAGTGCCACCAGACTCAGAAAATCTGTAGCTGTGACATCTACTCTCCTATCCACTGATCTCCCCACAGCTAGCAAACTCTCTGAGGTCCAGCACCCCAAACTCACAGCTAAACGGCGATGGACCTGCAGCAAACCTAAATCTATCCTTCGGGAGACCTCCATGACAACATCTGAGAAAATGATGGTGGAACCTCCTTCAGCCTATCCCATCACGCCATCCAGCCCTCTGTACACCAATACAGACAGTCTTACTGTGATCACACCTGTCAAGAAAAAAAGAGGACGACCAAAGAAACAGCCTTTGCTCACTGTTGAAACCATTCATGAGGGAACATCCACTAGCCCAGTGAGTCCAATCAATCGTGAATTTCCAGGAACAAAGAAAAGAAAGAGGAGACGGAATCTAGCCAAGTTGGCTCAGATGGTTCCAGGAGAGGACAAGTCCATCAGTGATCTCAAGTTTCACAAAAAGGTTGGAAAGCTTGGGGTCTTGGATAAGAAGACTATCAAGACTATTAATAAGATGAAGACCCTGAAGAGGAAGAATATTCTTAATCAGATTTTGTCCTCCTGCTCCAGCAGCATAGCTCTGAAAGCGAAAATCCAGCCACCATCTAGTGCTGGGCCAACAACCATTGATGCCAGACTAGGGAAGCAGATCAACGTCAGCAAGAGGGGGACTATCTACATTGGTAAAAAGCGGGGCAGGAAGCCAAGAGCAGAGCTGCAGCCTCAACCAGAAGAACCTAAGACAGCCATGAAGCACTCAAGGCCTGTTTCCAGCCAGCCAGAAAACCCAGCAGTGCCTTCCAACCTGCAGTCACTTGTGGCATCGTCACCAGCAGCTATTCATCCGCTTTCGACACAGTTAGCGGGGACTAATGGCAACCTTAGCCCTGCAAGCACTGAAACAAATTTTTCAGAGTTAAAAACTATGCCAAATCTTCAACCTATCAGTGCTCTTCCTACAAAAACCCAGAAAGGAATGCACAGTGGAACTTGGAAGCTGTCTCCACCCAGGTTAATGGCTAATTCACCTTCCCACCTCTGTGAAATAGGTTCTCTAAAAGAAGTTACACTGTCACCAGTGAGTGAGTCTCACAGTGAGGAAACCATTCCGAGCGACAGTGGGATAGGTACAGACAACAACAGTACTTCTGACCAGGCTGAGAAAAGCTCAGAATCCCGCCGGAGATACTCCTTTGATTTCTGCACCCTGGACAATCCAGAGGCTATCCCATCTGACACCAGCACAAAAAACAGGCATGGTCACCGGCAGAAACATCTCATTGTGGATAACTTTCTCTCTCATGAGAGCATGAAAAAGCCAAAGCACAAGAGGAAAAGGAAAAGCTTGCAAAACAGAGATGATCTCCAGTTTCTGGCAGACCTTGAGGAACTCATCAATAAATTTCAAGTATTCAGGATTTCACATCGTAGTTACACATTTTATCATGAAAATCCATATCCCAGCATCTTCAGGATTAATTTTGATCACTATTACCCTGTGCCATATATCCAATATGACCCATTGCTCTATCTTCGCAGGACCTCTGACATGAAGTCTAAGAAGAAGCGTGGTAGACCTGCCAAAACCAATGACACCATGACAAAGGTGCCTTTTTTACAAGGGTTCGGTTACCCTATTCCCAGTGGGAGTTACTATGCACCCTATGGAATGCCTTACACATCAATGCCTATGATGAATCTTGGTTACTATGGTCAGTATCCAGCTCCTTTGTACCTGTCTCACACGCTCGGAGCGGCATCCCCATTTATGAGACCTACCGTGTCCCCACCCCAATTCCATGCAAGCTCTCATATGAAGATGTCCACCACTGCCAAGCATAAAGCGAAACATGGAGTACACCTACAAACACCTGTGGGAATGGGCCTTGGAGACATGCAGTCCTCTTTGGCTCCTCCAAAGGTCGGAGGAACAAGCCTTTCAAGTGGCCGACTTCACAAAAGGAAACACAAACATAAGCACAAGCATAAGGATGAGAGGATACTGGGGACACATGAAGATCTGAGTGGTCTCTTTGCTAGCAAGTCCACTGGCTTCTCCAGTCACTCTATCAATGAAAGGCTAAGTGGCTCAGATAAAGATCTCTCCTTGCTCAATGAGAAAAGCAAGCATAAGGAGAAGCAAAAGCACCAGCATTGTGAAACTGGACATAAAGGCTCAAAGAGCAACTTTGAAGTGGATACGCTGTCTACCTTATCACTTTCTGATGCCCAGCAGTGGACACAGAGTAAAGATAAAAGTGATTCAAGCAATGATCCCATTGACTCTTGCACAAAGAGATACTCTGGTAATACTGAGAGTAATGCAAGGTCAGAGTCCCTGGACATGTTTGGAGAAATGAATTCCTCGAGTGAGAAGCGGGATAATGATGGAAGTGGGAATAAAAGAAGAAGCTTCGAAGGGTTTGGAACTTACAGAGAAAAGGACATTCAGCCTTTCAGGATAAATAGGAAGGATAGAAGTACTTATGATTCTTCTGCCTCTTCTGGTAAGTTCTGCTTTATTTTATTTTATCTTACTGCACTTTAATTTTAATGCTGAACAGAGGGACTTGCGATTTTTCAACAATTATATTCAAGTCATTCACTTCTCTGACTGTAATTGATTCTCATTTTCCATCTAGACTTTAGGAATACTGACAAGAAAGCTGTTAAGTTGAGACCTACAGAAGTATTTGGGTTGTTAGACAGCATTTATGAATATTTCTGTTCACCTTGCGTATTTATCCTTGCTTGTTGCACTTCTGCTAAAAGTCCCCCCATTACATTCTACAACAGCAGCAATTACAACACCTGTTGGCAAAGCAGGCAACTCTCTTACTCAGATCTAATGTCTTAAGGTGATAGTCATTGCCCAGCCCTTGGGAGTACAGTCACAGCACTGAGCAGAGTTTCTTTGCTCTCATCCACAAAGTGTACAAAGTCCATTTGTTGAAGTACGGAGAAAGATGTATGGGAAGTTGTGGATCTGGATCAGTATTCCCTGACTGGTATGGTGTACCACTGATCCAGAGGGACCCAGGATGGTGATGGCTACACTGAATATATAGAGTCCCTTGCTACAGTCATTGTGTGAATCTGTCACTTCTGGTCGGTAGGTGTGATGTAAAGTAATTATCCTGAAATCAAGTGGCTGAAAGAAGGGACTGGTGTCGTGGAAACAATAAACCCTGACTGGCTATGAAGAGTTTGAGGATGTATGACTTGGAAATATAAGCTAGGTTTATAGGGAAGGAAAAAACTCTTTTGGATACTAAGGACATCTGTTCCTCTCCCACAGAGCTGAGAAGGGAGAAAAGAATCTGGATCTTGCCTGAAAGACTGAACTGTACTTTACAATAGGGAGCTGCCTTCCTGATGACACAGAGGCAGGTGTTTTGCTGAATTTAGCTTGGGAGCAGGCCCAGTGCTCCTGCACCACCATATATTTATCACAAAGTAGGTTTCATACTTATTGGGAAAAGGGTGAGCTTTACTGAAACAACCAGCAGTAGATGAGATTCCAGTGTGCTAGAAAAGAGCTGCAAAAAAACATAATTTAGCCTCAAACAAAACAAAACAAACAAACAAACAAAAAAGAGAATCAACAGAGAACAGGGAAGGAGCAGAGAATGTGTATAACCTGCCAATGTGAGCCTTTCCAGATTTTTATTGACTTGTATCTGATTGAGATCCAAAGACTGCTCATACTTAAGCCATTTAGACATTTCCATTTCCTTCACGGAGTCCAAGATCTGGGCTGTTATGATGAAAATCAGTCTGAAATGGGACTTATCCCATGAAAACTCCCCCATTTGCTGTATCATACAATATCAGACCACTTGTGACACCCAGAAATGAGAAACATGAAAATGTTGGGAAGAGACTGAATTCAGACCCAAGTTGTATGAGAAATGTTATATGCCTGTCAAAGAACAAAATCATTCTCCAGCAAGCATTTTGTAAGCTATTGCAGCAAGGAAGTTGTGTTTCAGCAGACAAAAGTCTTTGGAATTTTTGATTAGGTTATTTCTATTGTCTATTGAAAGATATTGATTTCACAGTTGGATAACAGTCGGATTTTTAGCCTCTGCCTTATGAACAGAAGATGTCTGATAAGCCTGTTATTCCAGTTTAATATATTTCACTCAGGCACAGAGAACTGACAAGAAAAAATTAGCACTGGTGAAAGTTCAAAGTTCAAAGTAAGGATGTGATCCCCACCAGGCTGATTTGAAAATAGGATTTGCTAAGAAAAAAAATCCATTTCCTGTCATTTTCCTTCTGTTTATTTGATCATGAAAATGAATAAGATGGAGGTCTTGCAATAGGATCTTCATCAAATTTGCTGTTTAAACTTTCTAAACTGTTTTTCATTTACGCAAAAAAAAAAAAAAAAAAATATTTATTTTTAATTTTCATGATTACAACTGCACATCATTCCCCATGACCTAATCCATCAAGTCACAGATTATGAACTGGTTTCTTCATTGTTAAGCTATTATTTAGATGGAAAAATCATCAGCAGTTAGCTAAGCAAAGCCAGCTAACCAGAGCCATACCTTGCACTGCAAGGAAAAATGCTAAAACTAAGTATCTCTTCCAAGAAAGACCTGGAGCCAAGACTGCTCATTAAAATCTAGGAACATCTGTCTGCTTGTGACTGTCTAAGATCTCAATGCAGCTTTTTTTTTCCTCTCTGCCTTTGACCTTCGCTGGGATTCCCAACAGAGGTCCGTATTTGAGTCTAGCCATAGCTATTAACTGGTTCCCACTGAGGAGGGATTAAACTTTTCCATGATAACCTTGGCATTCTTTCTCCTAATTCACCTTGCTTTCCCCTGAGGTGGCTAAACACTGATTGACATTAATCATAAAAAAAAAAAAAATAAAAGGTAAAACAAGGGAGGGTAGGGGGGAAATCCTATGAGAGCATACAGCTCTGTCCCAGGAGGCAGTTCCTCAGCCTGATAGTTCTTGCCATTCAGGATTTGTCATCTTTTGCTATATAATATATAACAGAGATAAGAAGAGGCATCCTGAATATTCAGATGAAAGCTGAAAACAGATTTACATCATGATTTCAGTGTTATATTCACTACATGGGCATTTTGGCATGCTCAGTAATGACATTTGCAACTTCATAGTATGTTGCTGGAGATGAAATATGGAGCAAAATCTACCCACGCTTTGTTGAGATATCTGTGATAAGAGTGATGATAGAACTAGTTAGTGCTCTTCAGCATTCAAGCACAGTAATTAGCTTCAGTGCAGTGTGCTGGTTGCAGGTGCCATTGTAGTGTAGTTTTTGAACTGTTATATTGCTTAGAACAGCACCTAGCTACTCATAGGTCACGCGTATGGCAGAAAACAGTCCTGCCAGATAATTTTAAAGCCTACATATAACTTTACAATTTAGAAAGATCAGAAAAGTTGTTAGAGTTTCTTTCTGAAGGAGTTGGAAATCTCTACTAGAGTGAAGGATCACGCAGGAGGAGTGACAACTTCCTTGGCTGCAGCAAAATCTGTGATCTGCACTGGGCTATCACTGGGTAATTAGTAAAGGGGAAGTTCTCACTTATTTTGCTCATCCTGGGACCTCTTGTGTTTAAAAGTGGTCTGCAAATGCATATGACTGTTTTATATATGCTCTGCCTGTTTCTCCATCACTATTCTGGATATTCTCTTCATAAAAACTAGGTAACTACTCCATCCTCTGCCTGCAACCAGTTTCTTCCTGCTGTATCTTTCAGAAATTAAAATTACATGTAATGTTCCTTGTGCTAAACCAAACACTGCATTTAAAAAGACTAATTGATAACACCTTAATGAACCCTACTTGCTTACTTAGCTAATATGGAAGATGAGACGCATGGCATTGGTCAGCTCAGTAGGCAAGGATATAGCAGAAGATGATTCAGATTCTGCACTGCCTACACTGTCAGTAAGGCATGTCCTAAAGAGATCTCTCCAGCTGTGTGCACTAAGCATTGACTCAGTTTTCTCTCCCCTCCTACATTCCACAGACAGAGGTGCACCTCGTGCATTTGCAAAATATTGGAGTCCCTCCAGCACTCCATGACCTGAGGCACTGTGCACAGCTGGATGGCTGATCTTTTCATCTGCTCTGCATTTGCTGCTAAAACTCTGGTGAGGGACCCAGGGAGAGGCCACAGATTGATGACACAGATGGGCTGGGAAGACAGAACGGAGCTGTTTAAAAGAGGTCCTAATAGCAAACTCCTCAATGCCTAGTCACATCAGTCTGCTCCATTTGCATTCATAGTGCTGGGGAAGAGACTTGTGTTGCTGATGCCATAAACTGTGCCTTGAAAAGAGTAGGAAGTTACTTCTATTTGTTTTCCATAAGTTGGAAAAATGAGAAAAAGCACGTTTAACATTCAAGATTGCATAGACAAATATGCCATCTTATCTATACAAACTGATTATTTCTTAGTTGCAATCATGACAGGCCAGGATGTAGCTCATGGTGAAGCACAAGACAAAAGCCACCATACATAGGAATGTATTTCTTCATTTCTTTGTAGTGAGTCTAATTGATATCTTTGCTACTTCATGCTCAGACTTTTTCTGCCTTTTTTTTTTTTAAGCTGATGATTGTACAAGCAAAGATTGTCTTGCATAGTAGACATAATGACTGAAAGATCAGCGAATAAGTACATGAGTTTCATCAGATATAGCACAGACACTATGTACAGTAAATTTACAGGAATGTAAAGTTAATTATATGTAGTTATTAGGAAGGTAGCAATCATCAGTCTCTGAATGCTGGATGGTTAGCATGGCAAACGTGTTTTACAAACTGATGCTTAACTTGACTACAGTCACCTCTACCTATTCCGCTCCCAAGGTCCAACAGTGCTACAAGCTCAATTTATTCAAATTTGACTTTTCTTCAGTAACTATTATGTATGGTGCTGGTTAACTCTGAATGAGTTTCACCTTCTTCACCAGTTATAGTTGGAGAGGGCATTGCACAGTGAGTAGTACACTTTGGCCATATGATTTGATGAGAAGAGGGGTGGTGCGTCTGTATATGTATGTTAAATGCATTTAGTAAATCCATGATTGTATGTTGAGTTTGCTTAAAGTTGTTTTTACTATCTTTATCTTAAAATTTCCCTTGTTCTTATTAAAAAGCCTTACTTTGGATGATTAGATCTTCCAAAGGGGAGAGCAGGAGGTCAACTGGGACAAGGGAGAAGTGACGATCAAGGAAATGAACAGGATTTGTCTAATGTTATTACAAATATTAGTAACCATGCTCTGCTGATGAGTGGCATTTATCCAGATGAAATTTCTGCTCTGACAAAACTCCCTTTTATGGCTCAGTTTTCTGCTAGAAAGGGCCATTTCCACACAACACGGAATAAATCTCTGGCCATTTTTTTCTAAAAGCCAAATGCATTATTGTGAATTAGAACAGGACTTCCTATGAACAAAAACAAACATGGTGAAATATTGGCAAAGCCACTGTGAGGAGATATTTGTTGTTTTCAAAGAACCAGTATCTGTTCCTCTAGATCATTATCATGAAGCGTTAATCAAAGTTTTACTACTCTCCATTAGTGAGTAAACTTATTTCTCCTTCAGAATGTATGTAGAAGACCCTGTCAAATAAGATTAGTCAATAGCCTTATTAATCAAACTTTGCTGATTTTTCTATAATAATTTGCATGAATAATATTTTTATGGTACTAGATTTATAGGACTGATTCATTATTCTGTAGTGAATATATCACCTTAGGAATAGTAGAAACACTGGTTCAATATCATATTTGATGAAAATTTTTTTATTTGATTAGCTTAGAGACATGATATGAATGCCTATAATACAGACTGTATACTGACTAGGTCTTCTGTATATACTGATGGATTTGCATTTACATCTTGGAACAAGGGAAGAGAAGAGACAAATAGATGAATGAAAAAAAAGAAATTGTCTATTATCAATTTGAAGTCACCTTGCTTTCTTTAGTAACATTTGTCTCAATGGGACCTGAGTGTCACATGGCAATGTGTGTACAGATGCAGATGTAGGCTGATGTGTGAACTGGGGTTTGGAGACCCACCTCAGATAATGTAATCTTCTCATGTGACTCCAGAAAATGTCTAAATAGAGTAAACATAGTCTGTTTGGGAAGGGGGAGTAAAAGCTATTTCCAGTTGTGGAGAGCTGTGCTGAGGTCAGATACAAACTGGTGCCCAGCAAGTGTGATGCAGGAGAAGTAGCATTATTTGAAGTGGATGGGAGAAGATCCAGACATGAGCTTCACTTGCCCAGGATGTATAGAGCATTAGTCATGCTCTCTTTTCCCAGCTCTGGCTCTAGCATGGTATCCTCTGATACCCTATGCTCCTACATAGCTTTAAGCAGCTGCAACTGTTTTTAACCTCCAATGTCACTGGGAGGGTTGTCCTCCCTGCTGTGGTCTGTGGTGAGGGATAGGCACTGTTCAGTTACAGGGTATTTATGCCATCTGGCCCATAAAACTCAGCATCAGATCTTTGCAAAATCCCGTTATTTGTAAATACAATTGCATTCATAAAAGCATCAGTTTAGGCCCCTGGATGCATATATGTACAACTGTGACTACTGAAATGGCCTCCAAAAGTGCCTTAGGATAGACGTCCTTCTTGCTGTTTTCCACTAAGTCTTCTGCCAGTCTTGAGAAGAGAAACCAAACTGGTCTAGCTGTTGCTCCATCCTGTCCATGGTAATTCCTAGAGGAATGGGCTGCTGAAGAAAGGCAAGACTAATGGGGAAAACAAGTCAAAGATTTCCTTGAAAGTATTTTGACGGGAAATTTGAAATACAGTGAGGTTTTTGTTGTTGTTGTTTAATGCTGCCACTCACTTATCTTATTGCCTCCATTATTTGCACCAAGCAAGGAGAGAAGAAACAAGAGAGAAGCTGGAGTGGGATAGAGAGCTGCAGTATTTACCACCCAACCAATATTTTTATTTCCCCTCTTAATGATTGTATGTTTATTGCACTGCCCGAGGCTCAGTGCAAAGTCTTTTGGACTAGTGACGAATTAATCAGATTAAACACTGTGACCCCTTTGCTTTCTGGGAGTGTTACAAGCCTCCCAGCACCCTGCCTAATTTCTGCCTCTTACTTTGCTCTCTGCCCAATAGTCAAGCAGTTCTTCCTTCACAACTTGGCGGCTCCCAGCTGTTTATCTTCACTCTTTCTGGGCAATGCCAGAATGTCTTGTTTGAAGTTTTTATTTAGACCACTGCTGGTTTATAGAATTGTGTGGATTCCACATTGGGTGTGCAGCAGCTTCACGTCAGACGCAATTGGCTTCTGCTGGGCTCTTGGCAAATAAAGAAGGCAATAAAATAAATAAATTTAAATAAAGGCAATAAAGAATCACAGCCTGATTCCCTTCTCAGCCCCACATAAATCAAGCATCTCTTCATTGAAGTCAGCAA
>JAOWBP010052284.1:0-13336 GCA_028571105.1 Tragopan temminckii
TGATTCGTCCTATGTAACTTGGGCAACAAATATTTTCATTTTTTGTTGGCCAGAAATCAAATGAGATTTGATTTACTGCTTGACATATTTTGGAAATAACTGCTTTGTAGAGTAGCGAGTCTTCAAAAAGAATAATCTTGAGCTGTTTTAATTCAATCTATACATTGCACGGCATCTAAGTAAGAAATGTCAAGCCAAAGTTTTTGGAATTCAAAACAGTACTGATGCTTTCTATGTCAGGTCACAGGATGAGTTTTCTGAAGAGGATATTCACATAAACAAGTCCAAAGAGACCTTGTAACTAGGGGAAAGTCATGTGACAACTTAAATGAATTTTTACAGATTGGCAATTTTATTGCTGTAGTCAGTTTCGTTTCCTGGCAGTACACAGACTGTCTAACTGACTGACTTCTCAGTTTAGAAAGCAGAATTTTTCCAGCTCTATGTGAAATCTTTATGAGTTTAGATCCCGGTCGACAAGGTGCGGTGGGGATCAAATCCAGTCAAAATTCTTTTAATCCTTGATCAAGAATTACCCAATCTTTTACATGGTTAATTTTTATATTTTTTTCAAAGATACATACCACTGTTTGCAGCCTGAAATGGGAACATGGAACATCTTATTGATACTGCTGTGCCAGTGGAGTTGTTACATATTGATGCATAAATAAATAAATAAATAAATAAATCAAAATTTACATGCAAGATCCACACTAGTCTATTTTAATAATAAAGCTCTGCTGGGAAAGCAATGGAAGTACTTTTATAGTCTTTTGTTGTACAACTCAACATGAAGAAATGGTTGATTAGATGGAGTGAGTCCATTGCAGGTCCAACAGAACGCTCAGAAGCTGGAGCACCTGCTATGCAAGTGGAGCATTGAGGGATGGAGCTGCTTCAGCCTGGAAAAGGGAAGACCCTGAGGACACCTCAGAATGGTGAGGCACTAGCACAGGCTGCCCAGAGAAGCTGTGGATGCCCCATCCCTGGAGATATTGAAGAGCAGGTTGGATGGGGCCCTGGACAGCCTGTGAATGGCAACGCTGTCCATGGCAGGGGGTTGGAACTGGAGATCCTTAGGGTCTCTTTCAAACCAAGCCATTCCACAATTCTAGGATATGATTCTTTTCAGGACTAGGCTGGAGAAAGCCGTGAGCCATGCATTCTGACCTACTAGCTGCTTTGAGAAGAAGGCTGCTCCATGGACCTCCTGTCACACCTTGGGCTAGACTACTTAAGTTCTTTAGAAGAAAGTCTAGGAACATCTCTGGACTACACCTATTTGTCTCAGTTATCACGTGCTGAGTTTTATGAACATTACCGTTTCTTCCAGTCCTTTCCTCATAAGATTTTTTTTTTCAATTTGTTGACTTTATTTTCTCAAATTCATGTACCTTTTTTACAGTGTTCCGCTGCTGCCATTATGTATCACTGAGTAGATTTCATGTTTTTACTTACTGCTTAGGTTATGAGCAAGCTGCTGTGCTCCAGTAACTAATGATTTTTTTTTTTCAGAATTCAGGGAACGTTTATTCTCCATTATCTTGTAAGAAGCATTCCAACTCATTAGACAGTTCATGTGCTTTGAAGATATTTTAGGCCACTCATTTTTCAGTCAAGAATACATTCTGAATGTTCAAGACTTCAAGCCAGTTATTTAGCCACTCAATAAATTAAATCAGTTGTCTGGCAAGACTTGTTTTCCAGAAAATCACATTTACTCAGGTTAATTATTGTCTTCTAATCCTTTATTGTTTGAACTACTACGATAGACTAGATAGACTCCACCTAGCGGCATGCAGTGGAGATTCAATTAGTAAGTTGTTTCTCCATCTACAATTGAGTGTTAACTCTGGAAAGAGAAAGGATGAAAGCAAGAAGCATAGAAAAGGCAGAAAGCTAGGGGTAAGGCCAAGCAGATATTAACGTTTGAGATTAGTTGGATCTTGTCGTCTGTAGAGCAAAAACCTTCGCTGTTTTGGGCAGAATAAGGAGCAGCAATGGCAAATGTGTTGCTATGGCAGATGTAAGATGGCTCATTTTCTGTGGGCTGAATCTCCTACAGTTGATTATTTGATTTCCCACTACTTTGCCTGAGTTTGCTATCAAATTAACCCACCATCTGTCATCTTTTTTGCTTCTGCTGAAGGGTGGACATTGTTGTAGCTTTTCCAGCCACCAGGTATTTTCTCCGGCCGCTCCTGAATTTTATTTTATAAAGAAAATCAACTGTCTAGAATCTTTCCCAATAAACCTAATTCATGACTTGTGAAGAAGTTATCTGGCCCCGTTGTTCCAAATGTTCATCCCCCACATGCAGCTTGGTGTGCCTCCTTGGTTTTTGCTGACCTGTGAAACATTTTATCACTGTCATGAAATTAATTCATCTTCATCTTGCCCTGTTATAAATGGACAAATTGATTTATATTTCTGGAGTAGCTGGGGGCTCTCAAGAATTGTCTGTGTTGGAGGCAGAAATAAGCTTCACTGGTAAAGACTGGGAGAAGCATCCTACAGCAACTGGACAGGGGGCTTCATGCATACTTGGTATAGATTATCTCAGAAGGGGGCACTTCAGGGATCCCAGGGGATACCAATGGGCTTTTGGAATAGCTGCTGTAGATACAGACAACATTAAGCAGCTGTCTGTCTTGTCTGGCCTGTCAGAAGACCCGTCTGTTGCGGGGTTAATACAGGTAAAAGAGCAGCAGGTACCCATCGCTACAAATGGCAGTACCTCACCAACAGGGATGCCTTGCTCCCCATTCATAAGCTGATTCGTCAGAATCAGGGAGTGATCAGCAGAACCCACTCACCATTTAACAGTCCCATATGACCGATGCATAAAGCCAGTGGAGAATGGAGACTGACAGTAGAATAACTGCAGTCTGAATGAGGTCACACCCCCACTGAGTGCTGCTGTGTCAGATATGCTAGAAGTCCAGTATGAACTGGAGTTGAAAGCAGCCAAATGGTATGCCACCACTGACACTGCCAATGCATTCTTCTCCATTCCTATGGCCACAGAATGCAGGCCACAGTTTGCTTTTATGTGGAGGAGTGTTCAGTACACAAGGAACCGTTTGCTCCAGGGGTGGAAACACAGCCTGATCATTTGCCATGGGTTGATCCAAACCACACTGGAATAGGGTGGTGCTCCTGAGCACCTGCAGTACACTGATGATATCGTTGTGTGGGGTGACACAGCAGAGGATGTCTTTAAGAAAGGAGAGCAAATTATCCAAATTCTTCTGGGTGCTGGCTTTGCTATTAAGCGAAACAAAGTGAAGGGACCTGCCCAGAAGATTCAGATCCTAGGAGTAAAATGGCAAGATGGGTGTTGTCCCATCCCAGGAGATGCAATCGACAAAATCACCACTATGTCTCCACCCACTAGCAAGAAAGAGACACAATCTTTTCTGGGTGTAGTGGGCTTTTGGAGGATGCACATCTCAAACTACAGCCTCACTGTGAGCCCCCTCTATCAGGTGATGTGGAAGAAGAACAATTTTGTGTGGTGTCCTGAACAGCAGCAGGCTTTTGAACAGATTAAACAAGAGATAGCTCATGCCGTGGCCCTGGGGCCACTACGGATGGGACAGGATGTAAAGAACATCCTCTACACTGCTGCTGGAGAGAAAGGTCTCACTTGGAGTCTGTGGCAAAGAGCCCCAGGAGAGACCCGAGGCTGACTCCTGGGATTCTGGAGTGGAGCATACAGGGGGTCAGAAGAGGGCTACACTCCTACTGAAAAGGAGATCTTAGCCACATATGAGGGGGTTTGGACTGCTTCCGAAGTAACTGGCGCTGAAACACAGTTCCTTCTTGACTGCCAGTGTTAAACTGGATGTTTAAAGGAAAGGTTACCCCCACCTATCACTCTACTGATGACACTTGGAGTAAGTGGATTTTGTTGATTACACAATGAGCTCAGATGGGGACCCTCAGTCACCCAAGAATCCTAGAGGTGATCATGGACTGGCCTGAAGGCAAAATTTTGGAACACCACCAGCAAAAAAGTCCCCACCATACGATCAACTACCAGAAAATGAAAAGAAATTTGCCCTGTTCATGGATGGATCGTGTCGTATTGTGGGAAAGCATTGCAGATGGAAAGCTGCTGTGTGGAGCCCCACACAACAAGTTGCAGAGGCCACTGAAGGAAAAGGAGAATCAAGTCAGTTGCAGAGGTAAAGGCTGTCCAACTGGCCTTAGACATTGCAAATGGGAGAGGTGGCCAATGCTTTATCTTTATACTGACTCATGGATGCTGGCAAATACTTTATGGGGGTAGTTACAGCAGTGGGAACAAAACAACTGGCAAAGAAGGGGTAAACCTATTTAAGCTGCTGAACAGTGGAAAGACATTGCTGCCCGAACAAAAAATATGGTTATAAAGGTGTGTCATGTAGATGCCCATGTGCCCAAGAGTCAGGCTACTGAAGAACAGCAAAATAACCATCAGGTAGATTGAGCTGTCAAAATGATGCGGTTCAGACAGACTTGGACTGGCAGAACAAGGGTGAATTATTTCTAGCTCGGTGGGCCCATGAGACCTCGGGCCATCAAGGAAGAGATGTGACATATAAGTGGGCTAGAGACCAAGGGGTGGACTTACCTATGGATGCTATTGCACAGGTTATTCATGACTGTGACACATGCGCCGTAATTAAACAAGCCAAGAGGATGAAACCACTCTGGGAGGAAGGGCAATGGCAAAAGTACGAATATGGGGAGGCGTGGCAGGTTGATTATATCACCTTGCCACGATCTTGCAATGGTAAATGTTATGTGCTTACCATGGCGGAGGCAACCACTGGGTGGCTTGAAACATATGCAGTACCCCATGCTACCGCCCGAAACACCATATTAGGTCTTGTCGTGACGTGGCACTCCAGAAATAATTGAATCAGATAATGGAACTCATTTCAAAAATTCACTTGTGGATATTTGGGCCAGAGATCATGTTATCGAGTGAATTTACCATATCCCGTACCATGCACCAGCCTCTGGTAAGATTGAATGCTAGAACTGGTTGTTAAAAACCATGTAGAAAGCAATGGGTGGCAGAACATTTAGATATTGGGAGAAGTATTTGGCAGAAGCCACCTGGTTGGTCAATACTAGAGGATTGGTCAATCGAAATGATCCTACCCAATCCAGCTCCCTACGTACTGTAGAGGGAGACAAGGACCCTGTGGTACATGTAAAATCATGTTGGGAAAAGCAGTTTGGATCCTTCCAGCTTCTGGAAAGGGCAAACCTCTCTCTTTGCACAGGGACCTGGGTGCATTTGGTGGGTGATGGAGGAAAATGGGGATGTCCAGTGTGTACCACATGGGAATTTGATGCCGGGGGAGTGCAGTCAGTGATTCCATGTATATATATCATGTTAGTTATTGTTTGTTTGTTTGTATGTAGATATACGTAAAGCATGATGTGGTGATGTGGAATAAGGGGTGGAATGTTGTGGTTTTGTGATTTTTGTTGTTGGTATTCCACATCAGAACGTCATGTAAAACAGTGGGAGTTATAGAGTTATGTTCTGGTTCCTTGGACTGCCTTTCTGGGGGGAATTTTGGGTTTTCGGAGGGAAGGAGCGGCATTCCCGGAGTCCCAGGCCCGCAGAGGAAGAAAGGCGGAGCTGCTGGCGGTGCGGCCGCCGCGCTCCTCTGGCTGATGCGAGCTCTCTCGGTTTGCTGCGGAGAAAAGCACGCGCTTCCACTGCAGTGTAGTAGCGCAAGACCTGGTATTTTGGACACACTTTTCTCTCTCATTTTGTTTCATTTTGTTGGATTTAGTAAATTACCGTTCCTCTTCAGATCGTTGCTGCTGTTTTTTTTGTTAGATCCACCCGCTATCTCCTTACCCTTCCCCCCTCCCCCCCTCTCCAGGGGCGCACGGCCCGCCACGTGCCTTGCCTCGTTGCTCACGGGCCGGGGCCGGTAGTTTTTTTTTTCTTCTCCGTTTTGTCTCCTTCTGGGCCTGTGCCCCTGTCGCGGACACAGATCTAGAGATAACTCCGTGACGTGCCCTTTTCCAGATACAGAGTAATAAACAATTATAGAAGAGCTTGTATGGAAGTTCTTTATTCTTTGCTCTGCCATGGATTTTTATCAACATTTTAAACTTATATTATTATGTTCTCCCCTACTGCAATCTAGTTATCATATTCATTTTGCCCATTCCTCCTTGTTTCTTTATTATAAATCTAGTTTCTTGTTTTCATTTATCCAACATGAACTTTTGCTAAAAAAAAATTGTCTTGGCTGTCAATTTTTGATCATTCAACACTTTTTATAAAGACTACAGTGGTTATACTTATTCCTTCTCTTTTGTCTGATGAATTTGCCGAAAACTTTCTTCATACTCAAGAATAAGAACTGTTTCCTTTTCATCAGTACTGATACAGGATTCTTACCTTAAAGGATTCAGAACAAATTGGAACAGGTAAAACTTTAGGACTTTGAAAGACTTACAGGCAGGAATATAAATAATGAAACTATGGGAAGAAGACAAACAACTCTGTTCAGTGCTAAAGTGAAGTTTATGAAAACTTACAGAAAGATAGAAATAAAAATCAAGACACCTTTTAGCACACTGAAGGAGTAAGCAGACAAAGATGAGATCCAACGGCATGCCAGGTAGCATCCAAATCAAAGATGAAAATGTCCATATAGCAAACTAGCTAAGACAACAGTCCTATTGTCTACGTATATACTCCTTTAAACAATATAATGTCTTCAAACTATCCATTTTTGTCAAACATGGGAAAAAAGAGAGAAAAAAAGAAAAACTTACCAACTTGTAAGCTTGTCAAATGTAACTCACCTTTCAAGTTGCTGTCCACTCTTCTGTTTTGTCTGTGCTCCAAACTGTGGTTTCAGGTGCCTAAGATGAGTAACCGAAATTATGACACATGGTATAATTTTTCCACCTACCTTTTACCTGCTTTATTAACCAGGTTATAAGGATATATTTTTTAACATTCCAGGCATGCACATACTCCCACTGGGTTTCTATAATGCCAATTACATTAAATGTCTTCTTGTAAATGAGAAATTTCCAATCCTTATTTCTTCTTGCTGCAAGTTCCAGCAATTGCAATATTATCTTTTTCCTAATTTCTGTCATTGTAGGTCAATTTATTCATGAATTGCTGGGTTACTATATCTGTGTTAAATTTTTCTCCTTTGCATATATTTTCTGAAGTAGTAAGTTCATTACTGATCTGCTTGCCTCTTTCTTTTCAATAATTGTTGCTGCAATGCAGGAGGTACTAGTCTCCCAGTCTTTCGAAAGAAAACCTGCTTAATAGTAAAACTATTAATGATGCGTCTCAATTATTTTCTTCCTGTTCCTATCTCACTAAAGGAGACAAAAAATGGAGACATATTTTCCTCTGATCTGCCTAGTTTTGTTTCATATCACACTGGTCTCAGGGCATATCATCAATAGAAATGGTTCTCTGGATGCCTTCATTATTCTATATAATTCCTGCAGTTGATATAAAAAGCCAGGACTTGTACTTTTCACCTGCAGGGAAACAATATGCACTGTTCTCTTGTTCTTCTGCCCTTTAATAAGGGCCCGGTAATTAGTAAAGTGACCTGGAACATCCAATGGGAGATGGCTATAATCTTGGTATTGACAATGGTTGTCTTGATCAATGCTAGGTCTTGGTTGTCTTTGATGTGTTTGAAGACATTCTCTTGGTTGGTGCTTACTTCATTGTACAAGGATGCCTATCAGATTACCCACTCAGCTGGGTTTTATTCCTTCATGGGCAGGTTTCTTAGCTGCTGACTTGCTGACGGCCTGGTAGCCATTTGATGCCTCCAGCTGGGTTAAAAAAATGTTTCTGTTTCTCATCTTTGAGTAGCAGTCTCCAATCTGGACTGCACATGATTACAAATACTGGGTATATGATAGAATAGTGGCTTTTATCCAGTCTTGTTGAAAGTCCTGAATATCACCAAGAACCTGAAGGGACTTTATTTAGGCATTCAAATTGATTGGTTTTTGGAAGGGTCATTTGACCTTGCCCAGCACTGTTATATGCCTGGCTTTGTAGGGTGAAGGAGATTTTAAAAGTCTCAGCTGAAATTTCTTCACTGGCATGGCTCAGGATGAGAAGGTTGTAATTTTCCTACAGCTTGAGAAACATAAGGTGCCAGTGGGATTCCCACACAGAAACTTCAGAGCACATCTTTGTTATTTATGCCTAAGAAAATAGAGAGGCTCGCAGAGTCAAAGTCATACCATGTGAGGCTATGGTGATATTTTGTCTTTATAGTTTGCCAGTGAAGAACCCAGGCAATAATTGGGATGAGAAATAGTGGATATGCGTGACTAGAAAATACCTTTCAGAAAAAATGCTTCCTTTAAAGAAAGAGACTTTGCCAATTGCTCTTTCGACACACACAGGGCAGTTTTGCTTTTAGTTAACACGATGCCAACTTTGTAGAATTCTGAGCTGCACTTGGGTGCATGAGGAAAGCTTTGAGCAATGACTAATTCGCAAGGAAATAGTGATACTTCAGTGCAACCTGCAAGGCATGGCCATGCGCAGCATAGGATAGAAGGTGCACAAACAATTACAAACCAAATTACTTAGAAGATATAAATTTATATGTCAGCAAAGCTTGATCATGCTTTGTATTTTGAGTGATAGCCTACATGTGTTTTCACATGGGGAAGGGGTGTGCAAACACCTAATTGCTGTGACTCCTTAGACTTCCGTGTGCCCCCGTACACAAGGACAACAGCAGGTCCATTTCCTTGTTGCCTGCATACCTTATGCTTGATGCATTCCTTTGGCAAAACAATTGTGAAAACAATTCTCTTGGGAAAAAACAATGGAAATGGGTCCAAGGGAATTTCTGTTTGTTCTTAGCAGGCCACTGTAAGTAGCAAGCTGGAGGAAGCGTGCCTTGGCTTTGTGATGTGGCTGAGGGGCTGGATATTGATATGAACGAGAGAAAGTCAAGATTAAGAGAAGTTGCTAAGCAACGAGGGGAAATTATTCTTGGAAATGACATTTGGACTGAAAAGGGCCAGTGTCTGATCTCAGCCTTCCTGCTGCAGAGGGGTTAACTTAATAAAAGTGCCACACGCAGCTATCTGCAGTGGGCTCTTCACTGTCTTAAATGGAAGTTACTTAATAGCAAGAGAACTAATTTAACGATGGAAAAGCTATAACTTGCAGAAGTAAAATGGGCTAAGATAAAACTAAGGGAGAAAGACAGGATAATAACTGCTTGCAATGAGGGAGGTAAAGCCCTGTCATTGCTGCAGTTTGAGTTCAGATAGCATTGTTAAAAAGAGCACATAACTGTTCAGCATACCAACTTATATGCAGTATATTTACAAGCGGTATACTAGGTGTATCTGCTTAAGAATATGATCTGACAGTAATATACCAGAAAATGTAGCATCACACAAAAAAGAAATGAATTATAATGGATTGCAACAGCCACTTAAGGATTGGCCTTCTGAATTTGCAATCGTTATTAAAAAAAAAGTATATACTGAATTCCAAATGGCTAAGAAGAGTGGGAGTAGTCACCTGACATCACACGTATAACCTAACAGCACACTCACATAAATGTATACACACAGAAGTACTTACATACATATATATACACTCAAGTATACATATGTATATGAGTATTATTCATTGTTTCTGTATTGCACTGGCAAGACCAAGATCTTTGAAGGAACCTAGAGATCAAAGGAGATTTTGGCAAACTCCCACTAATTGCAATAGGAAATTGAGTATTTGATATCTCAGAAATTAATTCATGGTTCCTACAAAAGGAGTAGTGTCTCATATAGGCAGTGTCAAGATTACAGATATTAAATGTTTATTTCTAATGACTTTTATAATTAAAATGCATTATGGACAACAGTCTAAACTGTCATTGTCTTTTTCATTACTGTAACTCATCTCATGGCTCCATGATGACAGAATTAGCTTATTCTGGTCAAACAGAAAAGTGTGAGAGAGCTGAGCCAAGTTCTCCTTCTCATCCCGGCGGAAGGATGCTCTGGGAAGTCCCAGAGAGCCTAGAACAGGCTTACACTAAGGTCAGTAAAAATCTTCTTTATGCTGTCCTATTCTCTTCTATTTCTGTTTTAACGATCTTGTATTTCACGCATCATCTAGGCCAGAACTAATATATTCACTAAGTAATGTTAAAATTTGTTCTAACTGAAACAAAGAATCTGGTTTTTCATCTAGCATGGACATGCTGTGATATGGAAGGACTGGAACATATAGATCATTTCTGTAAATTTATTGGAGAAGGTCATCACGAGCATCAACAAGGAAAAGCATGTCCTTAAAAAGAAAGAAGAATGAATGAATGAAGTTGATCTCGTGAAATTTTAGGGTCTAAACTGACTCTCATCTAAGCAGCTTTGCTGTCCCTACTGACAGACATATTCATGTGAGATGGCACTTTTGATTCCTGAATTTCTTGCCAACCT
This sequence comes from Tragopan temminckii, assembly GCA_028571105.1. Classification (NCBI taxonomy): domain Eukaryota; kingdom Metazoa; phylum Chordata; class Aves; order Galliformes; family Phasianidae; genus Tragopan; species Tragopan temminckii. The sequence continues at coordinate 10,492 of JAOWBP010052284.1, forward strand.
ATCTTCTACTTCAACATACATTATATCCTTACATCTCCAATGCAACAAACAAAAAACAAAACTGAACCAAACTTCCTTCAAGAAAAATAATGACACGCAATGCGTATCTGCTATCACTTTTTCAAAGCATGTCCAAATTCTGAAATAGCGCTGGCTATGCATCTGGAAAAAAGCTGTTTGAAGCAATGGAACAACTTTTGATTGAAATAGCCTGTTTTGTACCTGCAGAGACCATTTCCCTCAAATAGATCTACCAAAGATTATTCCTCACAAAAATGGAAGTTAGTTGAGAGAAGAAAAAATATACATGCTTGTTTTACAGTTTATGGATAAAAAAATGAAGTGTGGAAGTGAAATTTATTGGATATAAAATCTTGAAGGACACTGTCACCAGAAAAAAGTCTATTCTTAATACATCAGTTTTTAATGCAGAATATGATTTGATATGTTTATTTTTCTTCTTTTGTGTCTAGCAAATTCAAGGCAATTTTAAAAATAACATTACTCTTAAATTCTACAGCATGTAATTTAGCTGACTTCAAATTTCCATCTAAGTGCTGCTTTGACATATCATAAATGCAAAGTTTTTTAGAGACAGAGTACACAGTACTTACATTTGTGGAAGCAGCTATGTAATTCTGAGTGGTAATGCAGCTTAACATAGTTATTCAGTCTTATTTAATCTTGTGAAGACATTGTACATATCCTTGTGTTACCAAAATTATGAAATTCAGTGAAAGAGCTATAGTAGTTGAAAATTCACATGTAATTATAGCTCTCACAAAGTTAATCAGTTTTTCCTTAGAGAAATAAAAAGAGAACAAGATCAAAATGCATGACAATCTGAGTGAGAACTTCTTCTGTAGCAATATGCTGTTTTACATCAGTTCATCTGGAGAGAACTGTATAGGTCAAACCTTGAGGTAGTCTATCACAGTGTGTTATGAGACACTGGATACTCTGAAGCCAGTTTGGTGGGCTGCATTTTGGCCCTCGCTAAAAGGCAATAGAATGAGCCAGCCGCAGATGCAGAACTGCTGGTTAGGATGTGCCGGCAGCAATATTGCATTCATCTTCCCCTGAGCTTTAATACCACAGGGAATGACTCAAGACAGGGAGCAGCACCAGCACTGGCTAAATACAAACAGCTGGTAATTTTTATCAAGAGAGTATGCTCTGGCCACTCCTGCTGTAGCTGGGAGTTGGATGTAAGTGGCTTAGCAGCAGGGTCAGGGGTCTGGTGCATTAAAGCTGCTGCTCACTCTGGGGAAATCTCCTGCCTCCAGAAGGGCAGCTTTCTGGCCTTTTCTGGCATTAAAGCACTGCTCCGAGTGTAATGGGATTGACCTGAGTTTGATTAGGTGTCTACAGTTACATCTGCAGTCACGAAAACAGACTAAAATGTAGAGGATGGAAGGAAAAAAATAGCAAGCTGTCAGGGTTTCAACTGTGTTTTTCTTCCTATCTTTAGTCACTTAGAGCAACACATCTTTCTGGCCAGTTTAGCAGGTGAACACGTGAGAGTGCACGTGCCCTGCCACTCTGTAGCAGTGGCACAGTTTGGCACTGTATGGTGGCCACCACAGGTACAAGGGTACCACTTGAGCCTCTCCATCAAGGCATATTAAATCCATAGAAACTATGAAATTTATACTTAATTCTTGTGACAAAATTCCTCAGCAAATCTTAGATTTAAGACAAGCAGAAACATATAGAAAACATATAGTCCAGTTGTTGTTTTGGATAGTAGTCTCAGAAGCCCTAAAAATTTCTTCAAAATCAGTTTAAAATGGAAATTAACATTACTATCAGAGTTTGTTTATGTGTGAATAATGGGAATTTAAGCTTTTTAAGCTGTCATTACAGTTGCATTAGTAGAAGGCTGTGAGCAACTATTTATTTCAACTGACAGCATTTATACTGAAAAGCATAATGAAATAAAATGTGTTTTAGATTGCTGAAGAGCCAGGGTGCCCTTTCTCCATCCTATGTCCAGATTCCCACAGCAACAAGCATACAGCAGTCATAGTGGAGGGGCCCTTTGGAATGAGGATGTTGAACGGATATTTATCTGACTATGCAAGCAATATTTGCTTAATCTTATCTGTATTTTTTTTTTTTTTTTGCTGGTGTACATAATTATCATGTCTAGGTGCATGCAAGCATCTGCTGTCTGTTTATATGTAATGGCAGTCAAGCTAAGGTTTTGGCTGCTTTTCCCCTTGGAGTAGGATAGAGAAAAAGAAAAAGAAAAAGAAAAGAATAAAAAAAGAAGAAATACGGGAAAGAAATAGAAAAACTGGTCTCTGTTGAAGCAGATTCAGGCAGCTATTAACCGGCACAGCAGTTTCTTCACCTTTCTTGCAGGTGATGGAACCAAGGCCACTGCCTGCCAGCCCTGCCTTTGAAGCAGGGCCGGGTCATCCTCGGGCTGTGCCAGCCAGCTCTTATTTCTGGGTGCTGGAGAGGAGATTTGAGGCTGCAGCCCTTGCGGAAAGCGTCCTTCTGCCCTGTGCCTGCAGGCACAGCACAGTCCTGATCACAGAATCACAGAATCACAGAATCACAGATCGGCCAGGGTTGGAAGGGATCTCAAGGATCATGAATCTCCAAACCCCTGCCACGTGCAGGGCCACCAACCTCCCCATTTAATACTAGACCAGGCTGCCCAGGGCTCCATCCAGTCTGGTCTTGAACACCTCTAGGGACGGGGCATCCACAGCCTCTCTGGGCAGCCTGTTCCAGCAACTCACTGCTCTCATAGTAAAGACATCCAACCTAAATCTTCCCTCCCTCAACTTAAAACCATTTCCCCTTGTCCTGCTGTTATCTACCCTTTCAAAGA
>JAOWBP010052285.1:0-13334 GCA_028571105.1 Tragopan temminckii
CTAAACAAGCCCAGTTCCCTCAACCTTTCTTCATAGGAGAGGTGTTCCAGCCCTCTGATCATCTTAGTGGCCCTCCTCAGGACCTGCTCCAAGAGTTCCACATCCTTCCTGTACTAGGAGCCCCAGGCCTGGATGCAGTACTCCAGATGGGGCCTCACGGGAACTGAGCAGAGGGGGACAATCACCTCCCTCTCCCTGTTGACCACCCCTTTTTTACTGTGCAGAACACAATTGGCCTTCCAGGCTGCAAGTGCACACTGCTGGCTCATGTCCAGCTTCTCATCCACCAAGACTCCTGAGTCCTTCTCCGCAGGGCTACTCTCAAAGAGTTCTTCCCCCATTCTGTATAAATACCTGGGATTGCCTTGTCTCAAGTGCAACACGCTGCACTTGACCTTGTTGAACCTCATTATTGCATACGGTGTTGATCCCTCATGCACTTTATTACTGTAGTCCCTCATCCTATCCAATGCTGTGCAGTACTCAAACGTCATTTTTTCCTCACTCACCAAAAGAAGTAACAGTGACAAACTTCAGAGTGTGGCATTTCTCACCCAAGGAAGAAATGGTCAAATAAGCTTGCTGAATTAGGAGCTAGGGAAGACTTCCTTGCTAGTTCTAGTTCTTGTAAACCAGAAGCATTTCCCAGTTGCCAATCTTTTTCAGCAGGGATAAATCCCTGGTGGATCACAGGCTGGCAATGAGCCAGCAGTACGCCCTGGTGGCCAAGAAGGCCAATGGGATCCTGGGGTGCATAAAAAGGAGCGTGGCCAGCAGGTCGAGAAAGGTGATCTTTCCCCTCTATTCTGTCCTGGTCAGGACTCACCTGGAGTACTGTACCCAGTTCTGGCTCCCCGGTACAAAAAAGACAGGGATCTTCTGGAGAGAATCCAGCGGTGGGCCACAAAGATGATAAAGGGCCTGGAGCACCTCCGCTATGAGGAAAGGCTCAGCGAACTGGGTCTGTTCAGCCTTGAGTGTCAGTATATAAGCAGATTTTTCTGCACTAATGTAATAATTGGGTCTCTCAGTATCTTTCCAGATCAACAGTATTGTCAACATCTGCTTGGATGATAGTTCCACATATGTTCCACTGCTATTTGCCAGCTACTCATCAGGATCTCACAGCTCTTGTCAATGTTAGATGTAATTGCCTCTATGACCCTTTTTAGGAGGCTCCTTCAAGTAATTCACATGACTGTCACAGTTATTGGTATTCCACATCGTAACATCATGTGGTGCACAGATACTAAAGAGTTAATGCTCCAGGTCTGGGTACCTGTCCCAGTAGAGAAGAAGAACTATGGACTGCATCTCCCAGAGGACTGTTTGCTGTTCTGTTACCACTTCCACTCGGAGGGAAGGATAAAAACCATTCATAGATCACGAGACCCACCTTTTCCTTTCTGACTGCCTGGCTGGTCTCTGTTGTTGGTGTTGTATCGCTCCAGCTTACTTAGAGTAAGGCCTTCCATTTTTGGACGCTTTCCCTCATTTGATTTATTAGCTTCAATTCTAATTATATTGTATTATAGTGTGTTATCTTGCATTCTGATATCTTATTAGTAAATTAGTTTGTTTCTTCTCAGATCGTTGCCACAGTTTTGTTTTTAGGCCCTTCTCCCTACCCTTTTCCTGTTTTCCCCTTTTTCCCTTTCCCAGGTCATGGGTCCGTGGATCCCCCTGCCCCGCAGGGGATCACAGAACTGGGCCAAACCAGCAGGTGAACTATTGACAAAGATACATAAGCATTCCTACCAAACAGAAATTGATACAAACAAATGAGGACAAACATCAGTAGTGCAGGAAAGCATATTTATTTTTAAAATATTGGTCTTCCAAAACTGTCCTGCCTTGGCTGGCTGGCTGAAGTCATGGCCCGGCCTGCCTGTCTGCCTTGACTGGCTGGTAGGTGTTGGAGCCCCTGCCTTCCTGCATTAGCTGGCTGACTGGTGTTGCAGCCCATGCCTGCCTGCCTGCCTTGGCTGACTGGCTGCCTCCTGGAGTCACATCCCCTGCCTGCCTGCCTGCCTTAGCTGACTGGCTGGAGTTGCGACCCCTGCCTGCCTGCTTTGACTGGCTGACTGGAATCATGGCCCCTGCCTGCGCGCATTGGCTGACTGGCTGGAGTTGCGGCCCCTGCCTATTTGCCTGCCTTGGCTGACTGGCTGGCTGGAGTCGCAGTCCTTGCCTGCCTGCCTTGGCTAACTGCCTGCCTCGAGTAGCATCCCCTGCCTGCCTGCCTGCCTTGGCTGGCTGTCTTCCTGGAGTTGCATCCCCTGCCTGCCTGCCTGCCTTGGCTGGCTGTCTTCCTGGAGTTGCATCCCCTGCCTGCCTGCCTGCCTTGGCTGGCTGGCTGGAGTCGCAGTCCTTGCCTGCCTGCCCTTGCTGACTGGCTGCCTGAAGTAGCAGCCATTGCCTGCCTGCCTTGGCTGACTGGCTGGCTGGAGTCGCGTCCCCTCCCTGCCTGCCCACCTTGGCTGACTGCCTGCCTGGAGTTGCATCCCCTGCCTTCCTGCATTGGCTAGCCGACTGGTTTTGTGGCCCTTGCCTGCCTGCTTTGACTGACTGGCTGCCTGGAGTTGGGTTCCCTGCCTGCCTGCCTGCCTTGGCTGACTGGCTACAGTTGCGGCCCCTGCCTGCCTGGCTTGGCTGGCTGGCTGGCTAGCTGGAGTCACGGCCCCTGCCTGCCTTGACTGACTGGCTGTAGTCATGGCTCCTGTGTACCTGCCATTGTTGACTGGCTGGCTTGTGTCACAGTTGGTGTTACGATGTCAGGATCCCCCTACTTATAACATTTTGCTGGGATGCGGCACGTAATGTCATAAGGCTGTGGCATTGTGACTCTAATTCCCAGGGCAACGAAAACACGGCTGTGTTGGGTGATGAGAGGCTATGGCCTATGATTTGCCCTACTTGCCACCAGCAGGATTCTGTGGGACTCTATTTTAAGGCCATTTTTCTGTAATGTTTTGACTGTTGATTCCAATAATGACCTGGAAGTTATATTACATAAATTTGTGGATGATGCTAAGCTGCGAGAAATGTTGACTCCCTTGAGGGCAGAGAGACCTTGTGCGAAGATCTGGACAAATCTGAGGATGGTCCCCATCTTTGTGAAGAAGAGCAAGTGCTCTGTTCTGCACCTGGGATGGGGCAGCCCTGGCTGTATGTACAGACTAGGGGACCAATGGTCTGGAGACCAGCCCTGCAAAAAGAGATCTGGGCATTCTGGTTGGTGACAGCTTGAATCTGAGTTGGCAGTGTGCCCTGGCAGCCAGAAAGGCCAACTGTACCCTGGGGCGCACCAAGCCCAGCACTACTGGGTGAGGGAAATGATTGTCTGGCTCTGCTTTGTGCTGTGTGGCCGCACCTCCAGCACTGGGTACAGAAAATTTCTTTGTAACAAAATAATACAGCACTATACAGACCTTCCAGAGCTGTACAAAGCAGCGCAGCTGCTCTTTGCAATCTATTTTATTAAGGTTTAAACAAGTAGGTTAGAATCCTTGTGTGAAAATTTGAAGACTGATGTTAGTGAGAAAATACCCCCGCTCTGTGTAGTGTGTGTCTTAATTTCATGAAGATAAAAAATACCCACTCTTTATGGAGAGATACTAGAACACTCAGTGGTCATGCTAAAAGACAGAATCATGGAATCACAGAATCATAGAATGGCCTTGGTTGAAAAGGACCACAACGATTATCTAGTTTCAACCCCCCTGCCATGGGCAGGGTTGACAACCACTAGACCAGGCTGCCCAGTGCCACATCCAGCCTGGTCTTGAATGCATCCAGGGACAGTAAGTGATTTACAGGGAGAAGACTACAAGAAATGGGCACTATTGGTACCTGTCAATCAGTAAAACTACTTTTTGAAGTAAATAATCCCACCATGATTAACCTCTGTAAATACTAATTACCAGATCAAATGATTCGTTTGATGAGAATTGTTTGGAAGTGTAAAACATTAGAGTATGATATAAATATCTGAGCTGTTAGAAATTCAGTGCTATCTTCACAGTATCTTGTCACACACGGTCGTTTTATTTTTGAACACATTTTATTTTTTTCGAAATTTATATTTTGCATAAAAGCATAAGTGGGCATAAGCTGTAAGATTTAAGCCAAGGGGCAAGCAATGATGACCTCTGCAAACAGGTGGTGAATCACACACTGATGGTCACTGCTGCATCCATCTTGCTCTGAAACAGAGAAAATCCATCTCTTATAATCAACCTGAGCCAAACCCAGAAGCCATAAGTGCTGCTATCCAAAAATATTTTAGGAAGACACTGACAGCTGCTGAGGTCTGAAGAGGTACTCGTATAGCATAAAATGCTCCATGCTGAAGGGGTTATGGACACTCTGAGGGACCTGTGGCCAACTTGCACCAGGGCACTGACAACTCCCAGAGCACTGCAACCCACTCTGGAGCAAGTACACCTCTGAGTCAGTGCAGCTATGGGTATGCCTAGGTAGGGGAACCCTGTGGGTCTGCAGCTCAATCCTCATGGGAGGAGTTCTGATGGACTGAGTGGGACTAACAACTTGAAGAAACATAAACAAATAGCCTGTACTCGGTAGCAGCAATATTATTAGGTATCCGGGTTAAAGAAAATACCATTAAATGGAAATTGTTCTGAGTGTCATTAATGTTGGAAAAGACTACTCAGATCATCTAGTCCAACCATCAACCCACTAAACCACGTACCTCAGTGCCATAGTGCCCCACCAAGTTCCTACAGGGCACAGAAAGGGACAGCTGAGATGCAGTGTTCCAGCTTTGGCAGGGTTCCTGTGAACCAGGAGTTTACAAGCTCCCACTGACCATTCCTTTTTGCAACATGTGTATAAAAGAGCAGTCTGAAGTTCCAGGAGTGTGGTGTTGGGATGATGAATCCATCAGTTTTCTTTGGTTGTAGGTTTCTCTTCAATGGCTCTAATGCAAATTATGAGAAGCCAAAGGAGAAAGCTGCAAATTACTGGGTACTGTCAACTTCAATATCATCAGTCTGATGGATCTGTGATTTGACAACATCCTCCTTGTCAGTCACTCTTGTAAAATATTAACACATTCGATTATCAGATGTGTTAGCCAAATGTTCACTCCAAAAGCAAGCATGGTCAGAAGTCCAGGGACACTGTGGTTCACTTAGGCTGCTTGCACTTGTGTTGCAGAGCATGTGCTAAAACTCAAGGGGTGCTCAGCTGCTCATTGCTGGCCTGTGACAGCTGTTTGGTGTTCTCTAGAAAATCCTCCCTGAGGGATTTCTGAGCACAAACTTTGCCCAATTGCAAGGAGATGGAACCACAGGGAAGAGTCCACCAGACACTGGTGGGATCCCTTGGTGAAGGGAATAGGCTCGTGGCAGTGGGAAGAAATCCACAGCGCAGTGAAGGAGGGTTGCCCATTCTCTCTTCCAAACCAATATGAATTTTAAGATTTTTTTTTTGTTTTGTTTTGTTAACGATGAAGGAAAACACCACTAGCATTACAGCATAAAATGAAAGAACTATGTGATGACAGCCTCCAGCACCTCTGCTTGTGGAGCCACAGTAGCAAGGTAGGTAGAAATACCTACTAAGAGGATAGTCTGTCCTTAATAAGCATTAGTTTAATTGTCCCCACTACAGACGTCACAGCAGCAGGAAGAAGAAAGGGACTGCCTGTCAAGTGGAGTTGGAGTGACAGGACAGTCTGCAATATAGACTGCTGCACTCTGTTGTATGAATAATAAAACTGCCAGCCAGCACAGACAAGAAATTATGAGCTTAAAATTAAAAAGGCCTCTTCAAAGTTCTTGCAGCTTTTTTTTCTTTTTTCTTTGTGTGTGTGTGCGTATGACTGTATTTAAGTCCTACTAGAAAGCCATGCCTGCAGAGCTGGCACCATCTGCTGGCTTAGAAAGCTCCAAGATACATCCCAACAATTTGTCTTGGCAAACTTTTATAGCTGAGGTATTGACCAATTATTACATTTAATTGCTTGTATGGATTTTTTAAAAAGTTGTATCTTTAAGCATACTGGTCTGCCTTAGAAAATGATGAGCATTAGTCTGTCTCATGCTGTAAATCAGGATGGGCTGCTCTAGATATGAATGTTGTGCTAAACATTAAGAACAGTCACCTGGAAACGAACAAATGTATGAGTAATAACCAAATATAACTGTATCCCCCATACATAATGTGCTAGCAAATGCCGACATTCAGAGACAGGTAATGTGGTATAGGAGGAGGATATTGGCTTTTGCAATTACAATCACAATCCATCCTCAAAAGATTAAAGTTTTACACAGTGGTTGTTTCAGGAAATTTGCTGAATCCTAATATTTAAGATGAAAGCACAATAAAAGGTGATTTTTTTTAAAGAACTGGCAGATAGATAGATTTTATTTTCCAGTTCTCACTGAAGCAGAACTTTTTACAGACTTCAAGTATCAGTAAATTTTGTTAACCTCGATAAGGATTTCTGCAGAACTGGGCCTGAAGCATGAATAGGCTGTTCTGGGCAGAAAAGGGATTGCATGAAAATGGCATCTTCTTACTCAGCAGTTCTGCCTCCTAGGGGCATACTGAACATCTGACTTTAATGATGAAAATGAGGTCATGCTGCTCTTTCCTTCTGCAAAACCGTTCCATAACCAGGGAGAGAGTTTGTGCAAGTGCAACAGGGTTTGAAGCTGGACACAGGCACAGGCTGACTGAGAAGGTGGTGAGGTCACTATCCCTGCAAGTGTTCGAGAAATCTGGAGCTGTGGCATTGAGGTACATAGTTACAGGACAATATTGGTGGTAGTTGGATGGTTGGACTAGATGATCTTAGAGGTCTTTTCCAACCTTAATGATTCTGTGCTTCTGTGATTCTGAATGTAACCCAGAGCAAAAAGAAGGAAAACAGAGACAGAAGACAGAAGAAGATAGGGGTTTATATAAGTTGTTAATGGATTTTTGTTTTTTGGTGTGCATGCATATTCTTGTCCTCAGTACCAAACTAAGTATACAGAGGTTGTTTGTTGACACTAGAGCAAAATTTCCCACTCAAGAACACAATTTCACACAACAACAACACAGGATAAAGCAGATTGGTAGCACTGTGCTGCAGTTACAGAATCACAGAATTCTTTGAGTTGGAAGGGGCCCTTAAAGGTCATCTAGTCCAACCCCGCCTGCAATGAACAGGGACATCTACAACTAAATCAGGTTACTCAGAGCTTGGTGCAGCCTGATGTTGAATGTCTCCAAGGACAGGGCCTCCACCACCACTCTGGACCTGTTCCAGTGCCTCACCACCCTTACTGTAAAAAACTTCTTCCTTATATCCAATCTAAATCTCCTCTCTTCCAGTTTGAAATAATTTCCCCTTGTCCTGTCATAATAGCCCCTGCTAAAGAGTCTGTCCCTTTCCTTCTTATAGCCCCCCCCTTCAGATACTGAAAGGCTGCTATCTCTTCACCTTGCAGCCTTCTCTTCTCTAGGCTGAACAGCCCTAGCTCTCTCAGCCTGTCCTTGTAGGAGAGGTGTTCCATTCCTGGGATCATTTTTTGTGGCCCTCTTCTGGATGCGCTCTAACAGGTTTCCTCTCAAGGTGAGGCCTTACCAGAGTAGAGGAGCAGGATCACTTCCCTCGCCCTGCTGGCTGCACTTCTTTTGATGCAGCCCAGGAAATGGTTAGCTTTCTGGGCTGTGATGGCACTTTGCTGGCTCATTTCCAGCTAATCATCCACCAGTACCTTCAAATTTTTTTTTGGCAGGAAAATTCCACATGCAAAATTCTTCTCTACTCATGCATTTGTTTTGCAATATTCTTGAAAACTGTTTTTTGAATTTGTTGAGCTCTTGTGGAAAATGCTGAAGGTAATCTATTTAGAAAACTTAGTGCCCACCCAATGAAAAGTGGTTTATAAATCCGAGGTTTGTGTTGGTGTGCCAGCCTAGGAGAGCTTTCAGGATTGGTCTTGCAATGCATGGTCTCTTGCTTAGGATCAAAACAGGCTGCAAACTTATCAAAAATGATAAGTTGCACTTGCACTGTGATGCTATACTGATAACCATGACAAAATGTGTCAGCCATGTTTCAGCTGAGCTGAGGAGATCTAAAAAGTCCTGAGATGTTTGGCATGCCAGACAGTGCTGAGCTCAGTGCTGAGCTGAGGGAACCACTAACAACACTCAGGTTAGGGAGGAATTAACAAGATCCTAAATAGATTAGAACATCACACGAGACAACATCTTTCAATCAGAAGACAAACAAACAAACAAACAATGGACCTACCTTTATGGGGAGATGGTAAAGGAAATGAACTGTGTTGGGTTGGTTGACAGTTTAACATCTATCTGTCTGTCTGTCTATCTATCTATGTTTCTGTGAAACTGTATCAGAAGTTCTGTGCAAATATTTCTAGGTAATTTGCTGTCTGAAATGAAATGTTTGATGAGTGCTGCAGAAATAGATGGATTTCATTCTCTGATTGCAAATTTAGCAGTGGTACTTAAAAAAAGAAAGAAAATTAAGGTGCTTCTAATAAGGAATTTATTTAGTAGATCTATTTTATTGTCTCGTATGTCAAGCAGTAGCTAGTAATATTTTTTGCTGACAGTAATGGAGACCTAGAATAGAAACAGATGCTTAACTTCACATAAATTGGTGTTCTGAAATGCCCCTGTGTTACAGGATCTCTGATATTACTGTTCTGTCTTCTAGGTAAGAGCAAATTCAAAACCATTTAACCTATAAGCCTAGGTTTTTAAGGAGACTTTGGCTGAACACGCTGTACTTGAGGCATGCACAAGAGCACATCAGTACTTCTGCAGTCAATAGATGAGCTGATATTGCAGGTTTTGCTGGCTGAACAAGTAGGAATTATGGTAACTTGTTGCAGCTGTGGGGTATTGTAATTTTAATCCCCTTCTCAAGAATAAGTCATTTGGATGAGTGCTGAGACCACAGCGTCCTGCAAGGAAATCTGTTTGTACAAAGCTGGTATTTTATTTAACAGTCTGCATTAGAAAATGTTTGGAGAGAGGCATGCTATTAGAGAGAAACTATATGAAGGAAAGCAGTTATTGGAAAGTTGTTGTCCCATCAATGAGATTTTGAAAAAGACAGGGCCTAGAGATTCACACAGCTGTATTTCAGGTCTTGCTTCTTTAGCACTCTTCCAGTTGCTTGGTTGATATCCATATGTGCTCATCACATTGCTTTGACTAGATGTCAGTGTTCTGATTAAAACTTAGTAGAAAGACTGGAGTTTCTCTTCTTCACATTAAGAAATATTAACATCACACAACTAGTAGTGCAGCTATTCTCTTGTCTCTGCTTCTGTTGGGAAACCTTCAGAGATGCTCAACCTAGTGTCTTCAAGGGAGATATACAACTTCAACCCCGTCCAGAGAACTGTCAGATCATGTCCATATCTACATGTTTTTACACGTTAGAGGACAGACGCAAAACTGGTCCCAGTGCTGAAACAAATGAAAGAATCAGTGGCAGAAATACCTACAGGAAGAAGAGCCAAAGCAAGATTGCTTGTCGTGCCACTATTTGCCCACACAGTGACAAACTGTAGTGCACCTTTGCATGATGGTCGTTAAAATGCCCCAGAAAGTACTTTTTGTAACTGAATCCCCACCTTCCTCCTCCTTGCTAGAGATCTCCATGATGAGGATGAGTTTTATCAAAGCCACCAGGTGTGTTTGAGCACATTACTGCTTGTGCCCCAGCGCCGAGCACACTATAAAGGAGTTAATTCACCCTTAAAATGATGCACAGAGCATCTTCTGTTCTGCTCAGTTCACTGCAGGAAACACCCAAATTACCCTTTTCTGGACACCCACTGTCTGCTACAATGCTGTAATGCTGGGATCCTTCCTTAGAATTAATGTTACACATTCAAATTGCTGTCAAGCCGGAAGAATTTAAGACTTTCAAAATCTTCAGTTTCTGCACAAAATCCTCAATCACTGGTCATATTTGTTGCCTTCATACATTTTTTTTTCTGGCGTACTGTCTGTTCATAAAATCCTCTTACTCCTTGTTGTTATTTAATTCAAAGCTCTCTGTACAAAACAACTGGAAATATTCAGGCATTGCACAACGAAAGTGTTTATGATAGCAGAAGAAAGAAAGAATGTAACTACAATGATAGAAAAGATGTATTAGATCAAAGATTCATTAATACATTTAATATTAAATAATATTTTTTCACGAGGTAAATATTTAAGTCAAGCCATGGAAATGACTTGAAATATATAAAGCTTTAAGGAAGCATGGTGTATTTTGTTGAATGGAATTCCACAAAGGGAATGCTAAAATTTGCATTAAACTTCATTCATTCTTCCATGTATCACAAGGCTGAACAAAAGCCAAAGAGGATGTTTTGCTTTGTTGTGTAGATTGGAAGTCAAAGCAACACTCACTGTCAAAGCAACACCCGACTGTTTTTTGCCCTACATGCCTACAGTAAATGTTGCCAAGAGAACAGCAACACTTCATTTCTTTCTAGTTTGTCTAGGTCTTACTGGGCCTTTGAAAGGAAAGTCACCATGGAGGAGAAGGATGGCAACCACATTCCAAAGATCTGAGCAGAAGCATTTTTTTCCTTGCTAGCATAAAAACGAAGACTGTCAGAACAAGTTCTTGGGCACTGTAACATTTACCTTAGCAACCACAGAATCACAGCCCATATGAAGAAGGGAACTCTCACTAGGAAAGAGGCTGACAAATCTTTAAAGAAAGCTGAGAAAGGAACAAAGGGTTCTTCTCCTTCCCTGCCAAGCCCTTTAGGCTGCCCAGGAACTTCAGTGGAGAATGTGACTTTAGGTGCAGGCTCTGTAGCAGCCAACAGTTGTGCTGGAGCCCTTTTCTATCGAATGTCAAGTATTACCTCTAAGAAACAAAAGAGTCACTTTTAATAACAGCCCATGCAACATCACCTCCTGGCATTTTATGCATGCATCTTAGTCTGACTATACCTCATTTTTTCTTTATCTTAATTTTTGCCACAGTTTTGTATAACTGTGACTCTTCTATTTCAAGAGTAATATGTTGTCTGCTGGATTTATATTAATGAAATAGTGTACCAGTGCTGAAGGAGGTATGTGAAAAGTTTTATATTGTACTATTATTTTCCAGTTTGAGCAAGCACATTTCATACATTCTGCTTGCCTGTAACCATCTCTGCTTAAGTAGGAGTAAAAAGGTTTTTGGTTGCCTGGGACATCTTCTTCCTTAATCTCAAGCCCTGTGAAAAAGACTGCTGTATCCATCTGTTATGCAAAGTTTGTAATCAGAAATGTATTATCTTTCTCTAAGATATCATCAGCTACCCATTAATCACTGCATTGTTTTCCTAGGCATTGCAGTAGTGTTCCATGGCCTTGTTTCTATTTCCAGTCAAAAACTCCATGAACACCAGTTCCAGGGCAGAAACTGTGCTGTGCTAATCTTTATGGTAATCAGAACAGTAAACTTAGATTTTGCCAAAATTGTACAGTGGACAAGGGAGCAAAATAATACCAGGCACATTTTCTATCTCATGCCTATTTACCATCATCAGGATGTAGGACGTGCTGTATGTTAGCATGTATGACTAGTCAGCTTGGTTACCTTTGCGTTCCTATGAGGCACCTTTTGGACATGGATCCTCCTCTTATCTACTTCACGTGTGATTTCATTTAAGAATAGACGGAAGATGCAATGATAAGCTCTATTCTCAATGCTTTGATTCATGTGTTCAGGCAGAGGGATGAAGCTTACCAAGCTTTCTTTTTCTGGAACATATCAAGGTTGTCTAAAGCTTCCAGTCTGTGGTTTGTGTCCACATCATGTAGACTTTGGGCTCTAACATCAGTTCTGATTTGCTCTCAAAATATCATGTTGTTAGATTTAGCCATGTCCTGTTCATTTCCAGTTAACTTCTCCGCTTTTATAAATATCCTTTCATCACATACTTTTCTGGATAAACTACCTCCACCCCATTGCATTGACGTTACTGTTATCTTCCGCAGGGATAAACCAGGACTGTGGAGAAAGACTGCTATGAGTTTTTTTGGGCATAGCAAAAAGGAGTCAGTTACTTTATCATCCCCATCCCCTCTGTAATCTCTATTATATCGTGCTGTGCAGCATGATATAATAGAACATTACTACTTAACAGCTATTATATTCTTGTATGTCTTCTTGCTAACAGTTTAACAGTTTTGCATCAGGAGAAGATTAACAGATTAGATTTCAGAAGGAACCCACATCACACAAATCTTCAAAAGATTTTCTCAAAGGGACAAGAACCAAAATAAATACTGTCTGAAAATGAGGCATTTGATCAAAATTGACCACTGCTTCCTTTGAAAGTAATCAAATGAAGATTTGTGGGTAATAAGCATCCTCTGGTGGCAGAAGAATTGTTTAATTTGTTATGAAAAACATTCTGTTAAAAAAGATTGTCTTAAGTCCTTCAATCTGTCTAAATTTAGATAGGAAATGGCTCTTCATGTGCAATCAATAATGGGTACAGAACTTTTTCTCCCCTGTCATTATAAAAAGATACAGTAAAGACAACAATGACATATGCCAAAGGTGTTTTATTCTTTAGACACTTTTGTTAAGTCAGATTCAGCTTTTGCACAAAATAGAGGACATTTTCTACTTCTCTCATGTCAAACATTATCTGGCTAATCACATTCTTTGTGACTGAAGAAAAAACAGCATGCTTCTTGAATAGAGATGAGTGAGTTTGCTGCTGTAGCTGTTAGCAATGAAATGGTGTCAAATTCCAAAAAGCATTTCCTTCTGCGAAGGAAATGTCCAACCTGCTAAACCTAGACAAGTTCTGAAAGAAGTTCTAAAAGATTTTGTTTTATTGCTGGAATAGCATTTTTATTAAAAAATAAATAAAGAAAAAATCCACGAAATCAAACTAAGGGACCTTTTCCCAAAAATTTATCAAGAAACCAACTCACATATTCGTATCTCCCTGTGGAGGAGGGTAAGAGCATTTTTAATAAAAAGGAGCTTGGCCATTTGAGTTTATCTCGGAACAAAAGCAAAGCGGTAACGCGCGTGTATGTTTATTTTAATTTCCCCACACAGGATTCCAAGTAATGAATAACTACGGGAAGCCGCTCTCCTGGCACTTCCAGCTTGGCTATAAACAAAGCAAAGAATTACTGCAGTGATGCTGCACAGCTCTTTTGTTTTGTCGCGGTATCGGTAGGAAGCACCCAGCTCCGAGCACGGGGCGGCAGCTGCTGGGCGCAGGCCCCGCAGGGCGGCACGAGCGGCGGCCCCGGTGGCGGCATGGGCGGCGGCAGTGGAGGCGGCATGGGCGGCGGCG
>JAOWBP010052286.1:0-13332 GCA_028571105.1 Tragopan temminckii
ATCAACTCTTTGAAAGGGTTGATAACAGCAGGACAAGGGGAAATGGTTTTAAGTTGAGGGAGGGGAGATTTAGGTTGGATGTTTTGCTAGAGGCTACACACCATATCTACGAGCCTGATGTTTCTGTGCAGGGAACAGATGCCACACAGCAGGGAAACAGGCTCTGCAGTGACCTTTCTGCCAGCATGAGTGGAAAGATCACATCAGGTAAGATCTGCACCATGTATAATGACATGCTTTGTGTACGTAAATGGAAGAGAGAGTCGTGAATTTTCTTGGTGCCTGGTGAATAACATAACGTAAATACCAGGAGGGAAATAATCTTTGCTTGACATATAAGAGAATCTAAGAAACTTGGTTTGGATAATGATGTCTGAAAAGTGATCATACAAAAAAATGTCTAAAATTATATGCAATCAAAGATTCTAGATAGCTAGCACTGACACACATCTCACATTTGCTGTTAAATCTCTGTGTGTGGAATCTGGCACCAAAAACCTGGAACAGGTTCTTGGAAAGTTCTCTTATGGCAAGGGCTTGATAAGGGAAGAACAGTAGATTTGGCAAGCCTGAGAAGCAGTCTATTGCTTATTTTTCATGACCTTTGCATTCACCTTGCTGCTGTGTTAAGGCATAGAAAGCAAAGAATTTCAGAACAAAGCAAAGAGGAAATCTGTTCATATTAAAGTCCTGACATGTTCCCTTCCTGCTCTGATTTTATCTTGAAAAATAGCGTTACATCATGATACAATAACTCAGGGGAGCTATAAAGATGGTAATAGTGTCTTTTTACTGTTTAGAGTAGGGTAGAATAGAAAATGTTGAACTAAAACAAGAACAACAAAAATAGGGTGTTGAGACTACTATTTGCACGCAGTGAAATAACAAAACTGATTTCACTCCATCAGCTTTCTGTGAAGCTGCCCCAACCTCTGGGCTGTAACGCTAAAGAGGCATCCCTTCTTTTTTGGAACAGATTACATTAAAATTCTGTTACAATCAATGGGGAGAAACAGGAACATTTAATGGTGCTACACATCTTTACAGAAGGGGTCTTCCACTGCAGAAGTGCTGATCGTTCTCCACTCACTCAATTGCCTACATATCTCTGGGCACAAACATCTCTATAGATGTATCAGCAATGGTGAAAGGAGACAATTAGCATACTTAAGGATTTTGTTGATTCTTGGCGTTAAGAAGCCAGTGTCAGATGAATTATAAATACTGTATAATGACAATCATCATCATAATGCCAAAGAGGAAAATTTGTATAGTACCTTGGGATCAAAACGGTAGTGCTGTCCAAAAAACAGCTGGTAGGGCTGCATACTGATGTCAATAAAATTGGGATTGTTTGTTGATCGAACAGTATTTCCTCCAAGAAATAACTGCCAGTATGGCAGCCAATATGTTTGGCAGGCCAGATAACCCAGCATACCCAAAATGCACTGAACGCTCAACCTTAAACACATGATTTTTTCTGTACGGAGGGTGTTCATTTCTTAACAGATGAATACCCAGTGTCATGCATAATCATCAAAGATGAGACCAATCTCTTCTCATTTGGATATGCATTATGGAAATTCCACATCTTCTGAAGTAGGCTTCCTTTCAAGACAGTAAAGAGAAAGAGAAATAGGTGCTTTTTGGGATCATTCTTTTTACCTGCTTCAGACATGGATTGAGGACGAAATAAATCATAACTTAGAATACACCATTTTTTCTGTCAGTGATGAGTCTTGGGAGTCTTGGGTGTAATTTGGATATAAGCATATAGAATGATGTAGTTCAGTGAAACGAATCCCATGTTAATAGATTATGAGCAATATAGAGGAAGTTCTATGTCTCACATTTTAGCCATTTTTATTTTATCCATGTTTCTATTCAGCTTAACATTTTGACTGTTTTATGTTGAGCTAGAGCTGATCTCAATGAATGGCATAAAATAATGCAAAACACTGAACTCCATTAAAAGAGGTGGCTGCTCAGATTTTGCTATGATCTCCTTACAAAGGCAGTTCTCAAGACTTGATGCAGAGTACATGCTCCAAGATGGGCTCTCCACAGGCTTATGAGAATATCTATTGTGGCACCCAGAGCACCTCCTTCTGTCCTCATCCTCCTAGTCATTCCTCTTTTCCTTCTGTATTGTCTGAGGGATGCAATATAGCAGAGGCTGAAAGCTTGAAGTGGGGCCAGATCTGAGAAGAAGCAGGTAGAAAGATATGCTCTCTGTGGGTCTGGAAGATGCCCAACTTTGTCACTACTCACAAATCTGGAAGCTGCTGAGCTAGGAAAAGTCCAGAAGACAATTAGGGAGTTCTTTGGTATGTTTAAAGCATCTCTCCTAAACTAATTTAACTTCTCAAGAGAAAGCAAAGAGTCAGTATCTCAATGGGAATTAGATACCAGTCACTCCGTGTGCCTGGAAGTGTATGACTGATTTTACCACTCGTTGTTCTAGACAAGTACTGCTATTGTCAAATATCCCTTACTTTATTGTGACACAGCTGAAGTTCTTGAGCTGAGGAGGATGCACTCCGTGTGGTGCTGGGCACTCAGTAACGGTCTGCAACCAGGAGAGGGTAGGTGTAATGGTTGTTTTTGTCCCAGGCTGAGGTAGCAGGATGGCTTCAGCTAAGCATGAGTCTGTGCTTTTCTTCCTCTCTTCATTTGCGATACAGGTGTTTGCTCACCTTGAGCTAGCTCTTGCTGAAGAAATGAAGGAGGTTTAATCAGTTGCAGCAGGCATCTGATTCTCAAAAGCATGATCTAGTCTCAAATGATCTTGCCTCTCTAGCCAAAGAGTTTAAAAGAACTTATTCTCAGCATTTGATCAATTTTAATAAAGGAGTTGTTCTGAAAATCAGTTATTCCTACAAAAATGTTCAAATCTGGGCACAGTCAGTGTTTTGGTCCAGAGAATAGCACAAATGAGAGCACTTGGTGTCCACCCCAGGAAATCATTTCTTCCATTTGAAGGAAACAAGTTTTCCTTAGTCACAGTGTGCTACAGCTCTGTAGGGAGCTTCTTTGTTTATTTCTAGTCAGAAAAATGGAGTTTTAGTGGTGTTGAGTGTGTGTTGTTTCCAGGAAACCCTGTCCTGTGTCTCTTCAACTTTAAAGGGTTGTACTCAGTCTGCAGTTGATGCAGACTGGCAGCAGCTTGTAAGAAATCCCTTGAGCTTTCTTAGCTTAAGGACGTTGTCTTTTAGTGGGGAGACAAAGCCATAGGTCATAAAAGCAGACAAGGAGTGAGTTTTATTGGTGCATCATGCATTTGTCTTGCATACCTACACACACAGGTTCCTGAGATAGTGACACACGACCAGCACGTGTAAACTGATCACAACATAGGGTGTGAAGAAGAGTAAAATGGCAGTAGGAGTCACTGGGGAGCTATGTTAGCAGAGAAAGCAAAATATTCAAATGACTCACCAGTATGTCTTTTAAC
Organism: Tragopan temminckii; assembly: GCA_028571105.1. Classification (NCBI taxonomy): domain Eukaryota; kingdom Metazoa; phylum Chordata; class Aves; order Galliformes; family Phasianidae; genus Tragopan; species Tragopan temminckii. The sequence continues at coordinate 3,455 of JAOWBP010052286.1, forward strand.
CCAGTAAAAAGAGGTAAGATGGCCGAGAAGCACTGTATGTAAATAGATGAGGGGAGTGGGAATCAAACAGCTTTTGGTCCAAAGGTAGATCTCAAATATAACCGGGGGTTTGTGATAGCTGTAGTAGGAAGGGATGACTTCTGTCTTTCTTTTCATGGCTTGAACCCTTAAGACTTTAGCTTGTCCTTAGTCTCTGAAACTTTCTGAAGGAAGACTTCCATTTTATTTCAGGGAAACATAACAAAGAGTCTGTATCAGTTATTCACTGGAGTGAACAGCCACACCATATGCATTTTGACTGCTGAAAGTAGCTTTGAATACAGGCAAAGTAGATAACAGCTTACAGCAGTCGCCATTTTGGGTAAGATAACATCCATGGCATAACTGTTACCTTAATTTGTGCCAGTGATTTGAAAAGCAGGTTAACAGCCTTCCTTTTCCCACTAGTGGAAAGGCCTTAGAGTAACATAAGCCATATGCAATCATGTCACATACACACGCAGACACAAGTGTGTTGCATTCTTACACATTCCACCAAGATTTACAGGGGATGCTCCGAAAGTAATGCCTCCCATTTTATGATATTGGCCACGACATCTGAGGTGAATATCGGTAGTATAGCAATAGAGGTGGAACCTTCCTGCTGATATTCCATTACATTTTGTTCCAGTGTGACAGATAGCAGCAGAGGGGCAGTCTGACAAAGTGGCGTCTAACATGGAAGTGCACATGAAGGTGTGGAATGGAATTCCTCCATGAGGAATAAAATGGAATTCCTCCATGAGGAATAAATGACACCTGTTATCACTCATTGACACTTGCTGAATATTTATGGAGACCAGACAGTGAATGTGAGCACAGAGAGGCAATGGGTGGTCTGTTTCAGCAGTGGTGACATGAAAGACAAGCCATGTTCCAGATGGCCATGCAGATTTTTATGAGCGTGGCATGCAGGCTCTTATTCATTACTGAGGACAAAGAATATCTAATAATAGTGACTACATTTAAAAACAGTGTTTTTTAGCTGAGAACTTGCTCAATCAACTGGTGTTATTGTGCTCTTTGTATCTGTTGTAGTTTCCACGGAAATTAGGAAGAGGCATTACTTTCAGAGTGACCCATGCATTTATCATTTTTTTCTTTCAGGTGAAACAAGGCATTTGCTTAATAGATATTCAAAAATGCAAGGCAACAGGAAGACACGTTTTAAACAAATAAGGTACAGCATTATCATGCTGGGGGATTTTTGATAATGAAACTGAAAACAATCTGGTGTAGGAATCTGACAGTTTTCACTAAAAGAATGTTAATTTTGCAAAATAATAGAGACTCCCTCATCCAATCCTTTGTACTCAGATATGTCTAAACATGGTGCTCTGAATCCACTTTTTAAAGGCTGTGTGGAAAGTTAAGTTTCCGCAGCCATTTAAGATGTTTTTATTAAGATCTCATTGATGGAGTTTTATGCTATAATTACATTGAATAATAGGCTCAGATTTTTTTCTGCCACCTATTTCATGTATTAACATACCAACATGTGTGTTTTATGTTTTTCTTCTCACTCATTCAATACAGTTTCATTTAATGCTGAAATGATTTAGTGAAAGACTGATAATGTGTCTTTGTTGATACTGCACCCTTGTTCCCCTCCTGCTATGAAACAAAGACTCATAATTCATCAGAAAAAAAAAAAAAAAGAAGAATTCAAGACAGAGTGTTTGATGCCATTAGCACCAATAAATCAGGTTTTCCTTTCTTTGTTACTGGCAGATTTTTTTAGACAAGACATAGGAACTATTTTATGTTACCATTAGAAGATCAAATATATCTTTAAATATTTCACTTCCTTTTATATCCATTCAAAATTACAGCTTAATCTTTTCAACTATTTTTGAATGATGTATGTCTCTAAACACTATTATTAAGACAGACATTAGTAATGGTGTAATATTACCCAGTAGGTGAAATTAGTATATAATCTAGATATGGACATTAAAAAGAAACAAAATCAAAACACTGGGAAACGCCCTTCAGCTGTATTATTTCAGACTAAAGAAGTGAGTATAGAGGGGAGATTTGATACTTATAAATATGGAAAATATTTCAGTGAAAAGATTGGAGGTTCACAATAGACTTGGAAGGAAGAAAATGAATGGGCAGAAACAGCAGTGACAGATATTCACTTCAGGAAACAAAAAATGTTTTCAATGGTAATGGTAATGGTAAGAGGAGCTGAGCACTGAGAGTAGATTGCCTGGGGTAGCTGTGAAATCTCCATCACCGGAGTTTTTAAAAACAAGATAGATAAATATTGACCAGGAATGATTTAGGCAGAAGGGGTTGTACTGAAGGACTGGAGGATGGACTTCATGACTTTTGTTTGGTAGTTATGTCATTATATGTCTCCTATTAAGGGCCTTGGAAGAGTCCAAGAATTGAGTCTGTATGAGGAATGATGGTTCTTAACCCTATGAGTTACTGGCTCAAAGGGTTATAGTAAATTGCATTATGTAAGACTAGTGGGCAGTCACTAGTTGGGTTCTCCAGGGTTTCACTGTAGGTTCATAGAGTCATAGGGTGGCTTGGGTTGGAAGAGGCCTTTAAGGTCGTCTAGTTCCAACCCCCCTGCATAGGCAGGGACACCTCTCTCTAGACTAGGTTGCTCAAAGTCCCATCCAGACAGGCTTCTCTTTAATATTTTCACAAATGACCTGGATGCAGGACTTAAATATAAGCTAAGTAAAGTTTCAGACAATACTATGCTGGGAGGAGCTGTTGACTTTCTTAAGGGTAGAGAGCCCTTGCTACCCTTGCAGAGGAATCTTTACAATTTAGAGGGCTGTGTGATCACAAATCACATGAAGTTTAACAAGAACAAATGCTAGATCATGCGTCTCGGGTGGGGAACATGAATATACATACAGACTGGGGGGAAAAAGGCTGTAGAATAGAAGCTCAAACAATTTCTTATGTTTCATAAATTAGAGATGAAGCACGACAGAATACACAAGAGACTATTTGGAATGTTTTGACTCAAAAGATTAAAGATATTAGAGTATTTTTTATATGTTTATAAAGCTTTGCTCATTCTGTCTTTGCTTTAGGATTTCAGTGATGAGACTCAGGAAGCACCTCAGAAACACTTTTGGTGTGATCTGAAGACTGTTGAAGACAATAGAAATCTTTCTACCACTTCCTAATAGGGTTTACCTCAAGCTTTTTATGTGATCTCATAGGGTAATTCCTGTTTTTTTACTTGAAATAAATATCTGGTAAGACAAATCTAGCTCTTATTCTGGTCAATTTTTTTCCTATTCTACACTTAGCTGTGTGTGGCCAACACCAGGTTCTTGTGTTGTATTTAGAAAAGGCTGTTAGATATCTGTTGAGTCAGATCTGTTCCTGAATTTTTCTGTCCGTTAAGAGGTCATGATATATGTAATGAAAAAACAGGTTGCTATCAAAATAGTGTCAATCACAAAGAAAAGAAATGAAAATCTCATTTGCTAAAATGTGTCTCAGACTGAATTTAATGATGCTGTTTTTATCCAGACATATTTCAGACTACACACACCTCTGCCTGATGCAGACAAGTTTCTTAAGCACCAAAAGGATTTTAGAAATTCAACTGAAACAGGTTGTCCAGAGAGGCTGTGGATGCCCCATTCCTGGAGGCATTCAAGACTAGGCTGGATGTGGCTCTGGGCAGCCCGGTCTAGAGGTTGGCAACCCTGCACATAGCAGGGTGGTTGGAACTAGATGATCTTTGAGGTTCTTTTCAACCCAGGCCATTCTATGATTCTATGATGGAATATAAAATGGAATATAAAACACAAGTGTAAGCCTATGATGATTCTATGTTTTGACAAGGGAATGGAGAACTATTAGAAAAAGTATCAGTGAAGAAGTTATAAACAGGATGAATTTGAAGACATTGTTTCAGACTCCCTTTTAGTTGTTGTTTCTTCTGTAGTTCGGCACAGTTCCATGTCAGTTTTCCACAAAAAAAAGCAGGAAAATTTGACAAAATGAGAAACTTTCAATTAGCAGTCATGCCTACAGCCACATTTGTCTCATACATCCTGACTCTAATAACAAGCAGCTGAGTGATATCTCTTTGAAACTTGTGTGTCTGTACAGCAGCAAAATCCAGAGATGCCTGCAGGAGGGAAAACCCGGGATGAAAAGCACTTTTTTGGTGCTGGTAGTGATGGTGATTGTGAGGGTTTTTGAGCTCCTTCCCTCAGGGAGCCCCGACGGTCCACATGACCATAGCTCTAGAAATCTGCCTCTGTATTTTGCCTCATCTGCTTGCTTTTAAGTAAACTGAACATTTGTGCTCACTTCTAAATTCCAATTTCAAACATGTTGCAGTAGTTATGCAGGTAATTCAAGATGTTATTTACAGTTTTAGAATAAACAATGAGAAGGAGACATCCTCAGAGGAGGATCAGTAACAGCAGTGCAGGGAAGGGGCAACAATCAGAGTATGAGTGAAAGTCAGCTTCATTTTAAGTTTTTTGTTTCTGACCAGGAAGGTGATGAGTGGCTGGGACAAGCTGTTGTTCTTCAACTTTTTGAAAATTCAGGCACAATCTGGATGTTTTCTGCTCCATGCATTACTGTCAAGTAAATAACTGGGAGAAATACTGAAGAAAGTGTTATAGAAGAGGCTGAGTTAGATGGTCAGTGTAGTTTGTTCTGGCTTTAACTAGTGTAATAACTCTCTGTTTATTGCATGATCTAGTTTGCTTGTCACACTGAATGTAAATTCTTCCTACAGCAATGCCTATTAGAGTGAAATACACTTAACAATTCTTTCATACTTATCAGAATTATATTCAGCTTCTAAATTCTGGTAAGGCTGTGCCTCAGTGTGTTACAGAGAGTGCATCAAATTGTGTCCAACTGGTTTGATAAAACTAGCCACAGTGTTAGGCAGCAGTTGTTTCCACTCAAAAGCTTTTGCTTAGCTGTATAATGTATTAGACATCCTTCTGTAACTGATTTCTTAATACTTCTTCCACTAAAATCTACAATATGATATAGGATCCCTTTAAAACAGATGTTATTCCAGTGATTCATCCAGCTCCAGTTACTGATAAGAAATGGCTGAAATTCCTGCCTGCTTTGTGGAAAGTTTCAGCACAAACTGAGAAGCAGAAGGTGGTTCTGCTTGCAAAACAGTCCTGTTTGTCTCTTGTAAAAGGGAAAAAATGCTTTGGCACCTGTTATGTGTTGAGGATTTATTTTATTTTGTTGGTGGTTCTCTTTTTTTGAATTCTTTTCATTGTTTCAAGCACCTGGCAAAGATTCACTTGAGCTGTTTAGGGCAATAGAATGTAGCCACAGCAACTGGGCAGATACTGCAAAGGACTCATTCCCAATATTAATGTGTATTCATTTACTGTCTCTTTGCTGGGACATCTGAAGAGCAATGACTTGTGGTTTGACTCGGAGGTGGAAGCAAAGAGTGGTGTGCTGTTGCCATGTCCTGAACACGCACTGAAAGGAGTCTCTGCAGCTGCAGTCTTCTGTCAGAGGCATCTTGGCTCTATGATGAGAAAGATGTGCTCTCCATAGATTTGATGACACTTTTCTCCTGACCAGAAAGCACAATACACCCTCTTTGTTTCCACTTTTAGTAGATATTATTATAAACCCAGCTTGTTTCTCTCTTTCTGAGAGAAGCTCTTTCATCCCTTCTTCTTTATGAGTTTCTGAGGCTTTGGAAATATTTTCTGTTGCTGCTTTGCTTTTCCTTATTCACAGAACCAGTTACAGGTGATAGAGATTTATCAGCATTTGTGTCCTTAAAATATGACTAATTTTGGTGAATTTAATTGTTTTAGTACATTTTATAATATTGTCAAATTAAAAAAAAAAAAATCCAAACCAAAACTAATGTTTCTGTCAGAATCTTTTTTGCAGATGAATTAGAGATTTACTTCTTCTTCCGACATCTGAAAATATGCTTGATACAATTTTTGTCTTCAAAGAGAGTAAGAGTAGTTTTTCTCCCTTCATTCTCATTCACTAAGTGAAATGTTTTGCAGAATGCTAGCATGAAATCTAACAAAGCACTGAGTTCTCCAAAGTGCAGACTTAAAGTGCCTGCATTCAAAAGAGCCTGCCAACTCTTTTCCCATGTCTCCTACATACACCACTTATTTTGTATTTGACTTATCAGGAAACTGAGCTTTGTGAAGATGCTCTAACTACTGAAGAAAGTCAAGAGATGACAGTAACCAAGCTGACAGACTCTTTGCTCAGAGAGAAAAAGACAGCTTCTCAGCTGAATTATGATTTTTTTCATCTTTTGTTGGAAAGGCACATATTTCCAGATAAGATGGCTGCACACGGTTGAGGAGGGGAGAGTCAGCTGAGCTCAGCTGAACTCACAGAGGAATAATCTCCTTGTGGGTGTCACACTGTGACTGGAAAATATCACTGGCCCTTTGGCTCAACTGTAGTTGCTAGTTTGTACTTACATACCAGACCTGAATTTTTAATGTCAGAAGTCCATAGCTCACCCAACATCTATTTTCAGATTCTCTGCATGGAGCAGTGTGGGGATGTTGAAGCTGTGAGTTAGACACCAGAGAGAGGAGGGGGTGAAAGTAAGAGATTTTATTCAGAGAGTTCTAGGCTGAACAGTAAATGACAGGAGGATATACAGTGACCATCTAACACTTTGTTTTATATGCTGTGCCACACTGAATTCAGTGAAAATCAAACCAGAATTGTAATATATTGTAATAAATCTTGTGATTCTCGTGTTGAATTATCTGTTGTTTTCAGTGTTTTGTCACTCAATACAGGCTGACCTTGGCTACAGGGTAGCAGGGGACCTTGTCTACTTAACAGAGCTAACAAAAGACGCTGCAATGTATACACTACACATTAACAATAACTAAATCACAGCTCAACTTTAAGAATGAACACTTGTGGACTCTAATCTTTCATTTTGACTAATGGTGTGTATTTCTTCTCTGGGGTCAGGAACACCAGGATACAAAACTTCTGTCTCTTTTAAGTGAATAAATCTAAATGAGGTTTCTCTGAAGCACTGATTCTAGAAGGCAGAAGAAAAGGAGAAAACAGACAACCAACATAATGGAAAACTAAAATGTAGGTCTGCTAGGAAAATGAAGAGTGTAACTTGGCAGTATTTGAGAGAAATCTTCTACAATGGTACAGAACTTGGGTTAGCAGAAGGCAGTTGGCTTCACTGCCACTACTGGCACTGGACATTTCATTTCTCACTTCCACCATAATAAGCACAAGAGTACATATATGCATAAGAAAATTATTCAACAAGGAAGGAAATAATGCACTTCGTAAAAGGAAAGGCTAAAGCAGTTATCTTCCCATTACTGTTCTCCAGATAATTTGTTCTGTAAAATAATTATCTGAATAACTTGAAACACTTGAGTATCCCACAGACTACATTTGTGAAGGGAAAACCAGACTTGCACACATAGTCATCCCAAATAAGCGGGGAGAATAGTTATGGCATTTTATGACCTGTTTTCTGAGTGTAAAGTAGGGGATAATAACCCAGAAACACTACATTCTTACAACTCATATTGTTACAGCTGAAGAAAATAGTTCTAATCATTCAACTTTTGGTACAGCTTTCCTTAGCCCTGGGAGATATGGTGGAGTCCCAGTAGGGTTTCTTATAATTTGAAAGCCTAAGTACAAGCTCCAGAGGTGCTGATGGTACTATTTGGCAGAGCCGCAGCAGTTTAATTTCAGAGAAGAGTGGGTGTTTTAACCACCTGTTTTGTTGTTGTTGTTGTTGTTTGTTTGTTTGTTTGTTTTTGGTTTTGTTTTGGTTTTGTGTGTGTGTTTTTAAGATAGAAATGCTACTATATAAGGGATGCAACTCCACTGATTTCAGTCACTTCAGTGAGTGAGAGATCACACTGGTATAGGCCTAAACACTTAAACACTCATCTTTGTACGGAGAGTATTTTAGAAATTCTAGCTCCAATTCCGTAAAGGCTGATGCCTTATTAAAAACAAATAGTTGAACCAACTATCATTATTTGCAGGAATAATGCCTAAGATATAGTCTAGCATAAATTTACCACAAAGTTTTCAATGTGTGCTCTAACTTGTTTCCAAAAATGACATTGCAGATCAACACTTGTTTCTAACAGCATAGTCTTGGGTAGGCCCTTTCGAAGAGAGGGAATACTTTCCACGAAGAGCAGCTGTTTTACAAAACATTCTTAAAATTCCATTCCTACATAAATCTCACCTCACAGTGCACTTAGCTATGCACATGCAAACATGTAGGTGTTTCTTTTTCCTTCACTCGCTGTTCAACAGTGACATAGTTACAGGTTTAACTTCCGCTCTCAGGCTGACACAAATTGCTTTATCATTACTATTTTATTTTTACAGTCATTCCAACCTAAAATTTCCTCTCAGCAGTGTGGCTTTTTATTAGCCCTTTGAAAACATCAGGTCAGAAAATTCAAACTATAAAGCAGCCATTACTTGGTTATTGATGCTAACTCCTTGATAGGTCTGGGGAAGTCAGGTACGTTATGTCTGGGACTTAAAACCTTTTCTCCTTTTCGTTGCAGCATGCAATAACATCAGAGACATCAAACTAATCTTTCCGGTTTCTAATCAGTATTGTGGATACATTTATCTCAGAGACTGAGCCTCTCTGCAGCTATTGAGAATTTCAAGTTGAAACGTTAATGATTATGAAAATGTCACTGAGATGACACAGTGCCCCTTTCTTCTGCCTACAGATTTGCAGAAAAACAAAGTAACTACAAGTAGCACTTGTTCTTCCTGGTGAAGTACTATATTTCTGAAACAATTTTACATGCATAAATTAACTTTTTACAAAAGAAGCCATTCTAAATGTCTATCCTGTCCACATAGACTGATCTGTTCTGGTCAATGCCCTCTTTCCTCATCCTCCAGAAAGTGGGATGGCCTCTCTGGTGCTGGAGGATCTCATTACCAGTTTACTTTCTGGGCATGCTGCCCTTATATAAATGAGACTCTCAGACCTCAAGACTAAACTTTTCCTGTGGGGTTATTTTTACTTCCTTTGAGAAGATATCTTTGCTGTCCACCAGTCAGTTCCCACAGAGAAAGCTGAGAGAGTGGAAAGAGACTAGTTGTTTGCTAAATGAGCATGTTGGAAGTCAGAAATTATTCTTAAGTGATCGACCTTGGCTTTGTTCTCCATCTTCCCTTCTCATGATAGAGTATCACGAGATATCATGGCCAGCAGGCTGAAAAATGTAATCCTGCCCCTCTGCTCTGCTCTGGTGAGACCTCACCTGGAGTACTGTGTCCAGATGTGGAGTCCTCAGTACAGGAGAGACATGGAGCTGTTGGAGTGCATCTAGAGGAGGGCCACAAAAATGATCCAAGGGATGGAAGACTTCCCTGTAAGGACAGGCTGAACAGCTGAGGCTGTTCAGACTGGAGAAATGAAGTACCTGGGGAGACCTGAGAGTGGCCTTTCAGTATCTAAAGGGACTATAAGAAGAAAGGGGACGGACTCTTTAGCAGAGTGTGTTGTGACAGGACAAGGGGAAATGATTTCAATCTAAAAGTGGGGAGATTTAAATTAGATATAAGGAAGAAGTTTTTTACAGTAAGGGTGATGAAGCACTGGAACAGGTTGCCCAGAGATTGAGGGATGCACTGTCCTTGGAGACATTCACAGCCAGTCTGGACCTGCTTCATTGCAGGAGATTTGGACTAGATGACCTTTAAAAGTTCCTTCCAACTCAAATGATTCTGTAGTTCAATGAAACAACATTTACTAGAAACTACTTCAGTTTGCTTTTAGAGCTCCTTGGAGCTGTTAAAGATCATATTGTGAGAAACTATCC
>JAOWBP010052287.1:0-13330 GCA_028571105.1 Tragopan temminckii
GCTCCAGGCCCTTCACCATCTTTGTGACCCTCCGCTGGACTCTTTCCAAGAGATCCCTGTCTTTTTTGTACTGGGGAGCCCAGAACTGGACACAATGCCCCTTAAGTTGCTTGATTCCCTTAAGTTGTTTGATTCCTTAATCGGAGATATGAACTTGTCTTCATTTGTTGCAAAATTGACTAAGCGTTTCACCTGAAAATTGTTTTCCATCTTGGGAAATTTAATGTTGGGTATGTTTTTAACAAAGAAGTGGAAAAACGTACAACTAAAATGTGGTTTCAACAGGCAAGAATAAGTTTTAGACTTGCAGCATTATTTTGATCACCAAGAAAATTTAAGCTGTTGTCCACAGACAAGTAATAATATAGTCACACCATGCTGTAATCAACGCTTGAGTGGTTTGTCTGATTTCATATATTTTCTCAATGGTAAGATACTCTTTTCTTGTGGAGACTTTCCAGTGAGCTAAGCCAAGCACTGGCTTTCTTTCAGTGTTAATCATGTAAATACTTTTTTAACTATCACTTATTTTGTTGATGGCTAGACCAATCAATCATATCATAAATGTGTCATTATTTGTCCTTTTTTTAATGTGACATTTTTAGTAACTGAATACACATCTTAGCCTTGTGTGGATTTGTATTTGTATCTCTGTTAATGTTAGAGTATCACAAATGTGTGTTCTGATGGGTCTTTTGAAAACAGTTTTTTTAAAAATTCAGTCTGTTTATTGAGGCTCTTAGTTGGCAGAGTAACTGCCAGACACTGAAGATGAAGGTATTAAAATACTTTGCTTGGATAGAATTAGTCAATACTGTAACTTTTTTTTTTTTTTAATCAAAGAAAATCAATGAAGATACTGCTTATTTTCAAAATAATTACAAAACAAATCCTAGTTGAACTGTGCATGGTTTCTTCCTTTTCATTTAATCTTCCCACCATTTTCCCATGGAAGTTTGTAAAAATAAAACCTTAGTGTTGAAGGTTTCAGTTCTACTGTTATTCTGTTTATTAGAATAATTAATTATTGACTCAATAGTTCTTATCAACTTTTGTTTAGCAATTAAATAATTTTACATTTTTGGAAAAAGTGATTTGCTTTTCCCTCAGCTAGATGTTTAGAATTGGTAGCATTTGAAAGCAGATATATAGGGTGTTTTCCTGTGACACAGCAATTTGCATTCAGTCTGCTTCAGCCGATTACTAATGCTCTTAAGGGCAGTAAAGTCAGTTTGACAACTTTAGATGGTGCTTTTGGGAAATTCTCTCTCCTTGTTGTTAGATATGTATGGATATTTTGTCTAAAGTGAACATGGTCTGAATATTTTAATGCATTTAGTACACAAACTCTTCAGCTGCATGCTAATTTTAAAGCCACATGTAATAACTATTTAACAGCCTATTTAGAACTAAGAATTGAAAATTATTGCGACAGTAAAGTAGCATAAATTTTGATGTCATTTGCTACAGTGATATATGAATGATTGCTTATTGGACTTCACAGCTACCATGAGGTGCTTTGTCTAATCAGTCAGTTTTTCTTGGTATTCAACAGACAAGGAAAAATATTAAGTATTTGATTCAGAAATTCAGCCTAAATAACTCAGCATAAACTGTTGTCTAAAACTACATTTTTTCGTCCTTCCTTAGTTATCTCAATAAGGAATTTGTTGCCTTGTTTAAAAGTTTTAAAAGTTGTAGTTCCAAGTGAACCATGAGCCTGGTCCTATGGATTTCCTTCCAGTTTCTCCAGAAGTTTTCCTCTGATCTGAAGTATATATCATGATGCTCTTTAGAAGTAATGATTGTGTAATTCAGAATTAGAAAAATTTAGACTAGAATTAGATTGTCATCTGAGCAGTATAAAATAATTCTTCACCAATGTAAAAAAATTTTTTGATGAAATCGTAAAAAAGCTCTGGCTTGGATACTTAAGGCTTGAGTTTCAGGATTAATATGCATGCTTGAGGAGATTCATTTTCCTTTATTTCTCCTTTTTTGATCTTTGACAGTAAGCTTTTTCTAGCAGCATTGCATCTCTAGCTCTGTGTTTCAGTGTTAAATATACTTTAAAAACTAGTAATGTATTACTCATTATGCATGCTAAATCTCTGTGAGAGGAAGGAGAAAAAGAAAATATCTAGAGAGAGAAGGGATAAGCAACTATATGGTCCCTGTATGATGATGTTTTTTTCCTTGTGATTTCTGTTAGCTACTGCTGTCTGGAGCAAAAGCTCAGCTGTGATGTTTTCTATGACTACCATCTCTTAGTCTAAGCAGTGTTAAAACTGTAGAAATGATAGGGTTGATTGTTAACTAGACTTTCTGAATTGGCTGCTGCAGTTTGTGATGGAAGCTCAGTACTGTTAGCTTCTTGTCTGACTGCACTCTTGTCATCTCTAATACTGGGGAGAATCACTTTGATGAAAACAAAATAAGATCAGTGCCGTCTCCTTTGCTGTTAAATGGTGGTTTTATTAATTTTATAGACAAGTATTTTCTGGTTTGCTGTATTTTCATATTTTTACTTATGAAGAGAATGGCTGTTCCTCACAGAAATCATGACTTAGAACTATTTCTTGTCACTTTAAGCAGTTTACGACTCTGAGGGGATTTTCACTGGAAATCATGACATCTGATATTTTCTCTCAAGACATTCTGAAGACTTATAAGCCTTCAGCTGGCATTAGCCTGGTTGTTTGTTTGTTTTTTTCCGTTTGTATATAAAATTTTGTCTGTGCAGTATTCCAGTTCATTAGCAGAATAGGTAGAGATACTGTTTCAGGGCATGACTCTCTCCTTGTTTTCTGAAAATTTGTGGTTGCAAATATGATTTTGAAATATAGAGATTCAAATCCATTAAGTATTTTTTAACTTCACATTTCTGATGAGTAAATTTAATCGAACCACAGTTTATTTTTAAATTGAGCTACAAATGCACTTGAATGTCCTCTGGGTGGTTTTTTTTTTTTTTTCTTTCACACTAAGAAATTGTTTCACAGATGTGTATTCTGCAGTTTCTTTTTGGGAATGTGTATCTTTGAGTATATTCCTGTAGTGGAATATGCAAAACAGAAGAGACTTTAATGAAGATTTTAAAGTAGATTAGTACAAATTAAGCATTCCAAAAGATACACCCTTATTTCTTTTTATTTCTACAGTTTGAAATGGAAGAGAGAAAAACAGTTTTTTAACTAAACAAATCTAAGTTTTAACAGGACATTTTGTAAGGTCAACCCAGACAAAACCTAAAGTACATCTAAAGTACATGGAGTTGTCACCCCAAGGTCATTCCCTATTAAACATCTTCAATTATAGTGGTAGCGCCTTCTTTTACAAAGGGAAACAAACCCAAGAAAATCCCCTGCATTATCTGCAAGTATCTTGAAAGCTAGTGGAAGGCCTGGCATTCCTCTGCCCCCTCAGTGGGAGGGCTTGTGGTGGGGTTGGCCAGAAATGTTGGCTATGATAGCTTACGGCCTTGCCAAACCAAAACCTGTTCGTGGTCCTGGCTGTGGTGCCTAATGGATGTGGCATTTTCACAGCACTGGAGCATCACAGGTATATGTGGTGATTATACAGGTATATATGGAGTGAGTGTCTTGTGACACACATGGGAAGGGCACTGCCTCAGCCCTGACATAAAATCAACTTGATGTCAGCAGATTTGTGCTTCCCATTATGATACTAAGTAGTGCCATCTAAAGTGGCCATCTCTTCCCAAAAATTGGGCAGGGAGCCCAGACACACATTAAGCACTGGACGGCAAGATGTCAAAATATGCAACTGAGGGGCTATTAGAGCTGCTCTCCAGCTCCTAGCCACTGCTAGCACTGAAAACTTGCCTGTGTTTAGAAGAATTAAGGCATATGACCTGGAGAGAATGCAAAGATGAAGCTCACTTAATTTTGTCTTACAGTATTTTGTATTCGGTGTTCCAGTCTGTTGATCTCAAATAAGTTCAGTAAGACTGCACTGATGAAAATTGGAGAATTTTCCACATTACTGAAATTACTGGGAACTCTTGAATTTAATCAAAATTTACCCTGGTGACCTGCTTCATTCGTTTGCAAGAGGAAATGTAGATATGTCTACTGAAAAGCTAATTTAAATTTGAAACAGAAGGACAAATCTAACTTTTATTTTTTATTATTATTATTATTTTTTAATTTAAGTTGCTCTTATTTTTAAGTAAAATATAAAGCTGGTAACTAGCATGGTCTGTTTCAATTTTCAGATACTACCAGAGCTTTGCAGTGATAGTGCTATCATTCATTTACCTTAGATGTTTTCAGAATATATCCAAAGAAGCAGACAAAGAATGATTTAGGTCAGATTCTGGCTCTTCATATTGATTTCCATGGCCAATCAAGTATTTGTACTTGAAATACGGCTTTCTACATTATACTTTATCCACTTTGTAAGAATTTCTATGTATTTCTTAGATGTGAGAAGAAAATTTAATTTCCTCAGTGGTAGTGGTGGTGAGCACTACTGTGTAGGTAGAAGAAAATCAATTATTTTAACTCTTAAATAAGTAGAAGTGTATCTAAATCTTCAGATGATTTGGCCCATCATTAGACTTACAGTTTTCTTGACTAAGCATAACAAGTAGAAAAAAATATATCTACTAATGAATAAAGCACATCTTAATAAGGCTTTTCTCCTTAAGTTCTCAGTGAAGTTTTAAGAAAATGCATGAAAATCATATCTCTGAAGCTTGGTGACTTAATCTATCTCCAGATGACAGTACAATGATGTAATCTATCAGTAATCAGTGAAAAATAATGAGTGATCTAATACTGACCAGATCTGCTGCCCTGATAACTCTTCACTATCAGTATAAGAACAAATACTGAGCCAAAATGGCTCAGAAAAATGAAGTATTATATTCAAAAGGCTAAGGTAAAATTGACATACCTTCAGAGCAGTGTATGACGTAGCATGTCTTATGCAGTTCTTTGAAATCTATTTCTGTTTTAGATATCAGTATTACAATTCATCGTGCACTCTTTGCTAGTGTTAAAATGTAGTTAAAATGTTGTTCTCTCACCATTAGTCATACTGCATTCACTGACATCAGTAGAGACTGCTGTTCTGTTTGTTGGAAGTTAGTATCGTTTTGCTTTATACTGGATTTCAGTTTAAAATGCAGTTTTTATCAGCTAAAAACAGAATGGCTCCTTTGGAACAGACCTACATAGATCATAAAATCATAGAATAGGTAGAAGATAACAGAAGATATTCAAGTCCAGCTGATTAGGAACCTCTTTTCTGACCCTGGGTGATTTTGCCTGTTCCATGTACCCCCAGCTCCCCGAAATGACATCTTTTCTTGGTTCCTGATGTCAAGAAGTACAAGCTATTTCAACGTGGACTTCCAAGTCTGAGATCTCTGAAATTGGTAGACAGCTGAAGATTCCCCATCCTTCACAGCTGTTTTGTTTGCTGTGGTGTCCTTGACATATTAAAAAAAAAAGCAACAAACACATGTATTGAAAGATACAAGGTTATATTGTCCTGTCTCAACCAGTTCCTAAATTATCAGCAGTTTTTAAATTGGAAACCAGTTGGGGTTTAGCATACTCCAATCTCTAATGCCGATTGGTTTATAACCTTGACACAGTTGATAGCTACCCAGAATGATATCTAATATAATCCAATGCCTGTATTTAATTGTTGTTATTGATTTCTCTGGTGTTACAGCACCATTCTTCTACAGTTAAAATTTATCAGTGTTCTATGCAATTTAGGTACGTTGTCAGAAGGAGTTGATGAGAATCTACACTGGCAAAAAAGATCCTTCAAATGTTATTTTCCCTTATAGCGCGGATTAGCTATCACAAGTCAATGATCCAGTGGTATTCACATGTCTATATCCTTTTATCCTGTTTATTCCTGTTAGATCAGTGAGGCTGAAGAAATCTCTATAGCTGATAGGGAGCATGTCTTTAAGAACTTAACTAAGCTGTTGGAGATGAGCTCTTTTTGATGCCCTGCTGGTCCTGCTTCCATGTGTCCATGCCAAGTCCAGTGTTAAATGAACCCCACATCTACTGTGGATTTGAGATTACTGTGGTTTTTAGCCAATTAGATTTTGACTCTTCCACCTATTCTATTAATATTTCTCTGAGAACTTTGTAATGCTTTCCAGTTAAATATTGTTTCAAAAATGTTATTTCTCAAGTTACTTTGAAAAAAAATATTTTAACTTTTCTCCTTCAGAAACTGTGGTGTGTGATATGTTGTGTCTTATTTTGGTATGGCTTCCTATTGTTTTGTTAAGCACACTTTAAAGAAATTCCAGTTTTTTGACGTGAAATACTCAGTTCTTCTGGGGAGCATTATTGTTTCCTATGTTTCCAGTTTGGAGCATTTGACAGACTTTTAGGTTTCAGGCCCACAACGTGGGATACTTTGAAGATAGTCTTGAAAGTGAATGTATCAAATTTTAAAGAGAAGACAAGTTTCAGATACTTGTAGTAACCTGTACTTCTGAGGGGACATGTCATATGCCACCTACTACTTCGGAAAAAGCTCTCAGAGTTTTTCAACAAAGGAAAGTTTTATTTTGTCTATGTTCATTTTTCTTCATAATCTCCTGAATTTAGTGATCTTCTGTATTCAAGGTGCTGTTATGACTGACTTTGTAGAAAGAAGATTCTGGGAAACACTCTAGAGTGGGGGAGCTCACTCACAGGATTTCCTTGAAGCTGCTTCATAATGTGAATTTTTCCTTTCAATTTCATGAGTGATATGAAAATAACAAGCGAAACAGTCTTGGGTAGCTATAAGGCAAGGGATCATCCATTTTTTGGAAGAACAAGTTTAAATTTTGTAATGTTTCAGTCTGCAGTGAGTGTCTTGTTCCATGTATGTTGCCTGCCATTTTGGAGAAAGAAGTAAGGAGGCTGCTGTAACCTGTGGAAGGAGAATTCCACTGCTAAAGTACCCATGAGTAAGGACTTCTTTTTCTGTTCTTTTTTTTTGTTGTTGTTATTGTTGTTGTTTTTTTTTGTACAACAGACAATTTGGGTAATAAAAGTAGCAGTGTCTGACCTTGTGTTGTTACACACAAGTGGCATACCAATCTTGCCTTAAATTTGGCAGTGTTGCATTAAGAATGTAGCATAATTAGAGCTGGCATTTTCTGCCAATATGAGCTTTCAACAGAAGGTGCCAATTAATGGGCACCAATACTAGTACTAATATAAAAAATAGAAAGCCACTAAGTGACAGCTCTTTGGTGAGGAAAAACCTATTCAGATCTGAACATTTTTAATTGAAGTAAAGGAGGAGGAAGGAAGAAGGGTGCCGAAAAGAACAGTGTCCAGAAAGTGAGAGAAATCATGTTGAATGCGGGAGAATCAAATGGATTATGTACCTGGCACATTTCTGTGATTCCAAGTGCACAGTCCATGTTACCAGATGACTGGCTGCCCCCTTTTTGATCCATGGAAGAAATTCCATTCTATTCAGCAGGCAAGTGTAATAATTCATCTGTTCCAGTAGATAAGTGGTGTGACTTCCAGGCTTCTTGGTGAGAAGTGCCTCAGTGTTTGTTTTTTTATTTTGTTATTTATTTATTTATTTTGGAAACATGTTGGACCTGCTATGGTGCACACAAAAATGTGACAGTGCTTTGTTTGATATGTATTTGGGAGGAAAAGAGCCTTTCCTGTTCATTCCTAAAGACAAGCAGATAGATAGGTCTTATTTCTATATCCTGTTTCAAAATTTCAGTATAAAATTAGAACTACTATTTTTAATATTTCTCTGCATTGGTATTTCCATCTCGTTTCCACTGAATATTAACTTCAGTTGTTTGGCCTTCCTGAGCCTTGCCACTTGTCACATTTCTTAAAGGTGTTTCTAACCATCAGCAAGAGAAGAGATGGAAGCAGTTGCTTTTTAAGCAGCTGAAAGCTAATGGAAAGATAATATTAACGGTGTTATAAAACAGCTGCTCATTGCTGGGAAAATGGTCAGTGCTGATGAACTATAATAATTATATTCCTCTTTCTTAGTGAACTCTGTGAAGTGACCAGGCTTTTTGGTCTATGTGGTAACGGAACGTTCCTTACTAATAGTCAAGGAAATTGATGTACAGATGAATTTAATCACTGTATTTCCAGAAGTGTTTTTGAGATAATACAACAGTTCTGTGGAGTGAGATATTTTTTGATTGCTCTGAAAGGCGAGTTATAGAGGGAAAATATACACATGCAGCTTTTCAAAGTCAGAGAAGAGTCTGCTTTCTTTAGCTAGAAAAAAAATAGGAGGATCAGAAACTGGCTTAAACATTTAATATAGGGAAACATATCTTCTGCAGTAGGAAAAATGACACACAGAAGCACAATTCTTATGGCAACTTTGACTTTTCATCCCCCCCATCTTTCCTCTTTCCCATTATTGCTTTCTTTTCTGTCATTATTCTTGTAGGCATCAGTACAATAACATCATCTACTTAGCTAGAAAAATAAATTAATAAATTAATAAACAAATTATTGGAATTTATTTATCTTAGTTTATCTGCAAGTAAGGGCCATATAATATACATGTGTGTGTATACATATATATGTATATGAGAGCCATATATGTTGCATATATTTTGTGTTGTGTGTATTTGTGTGGGGCAGGAGTGCAACATAACCATGAGGGAAAACAATATGATAACAATTAATTTAGGACTCTTTGAAAATGATCAAATTTCCAATGAAGACCTAGGGTTTGTTCTTTGTTCAGTTTATTCTGAAGTTATTCCCATTCACTTCTCAAAGCCATTGGTTTTGTATTAGGATGAGGATGCCAAAGGAACCATAATAAATACAGGACTGCATTGTTTTTTGTTCAGAATTTGGCTTTGAGATCACACCTACAGTTGCATGGCAGTCTCTTGTTCAGCAATTCTATTTTTTGAAGAATTTTGTTTTTTGGCATTTTTTCTTTGCTACAGTAAAGAAGAAAATATCTTACTATTCATTTTACCTACAAGAAGAGTTAAGAATATTATTCAACTAGAATGTTTTAGTGTGCCAGAAAACATTTTGATTTCACTTTTATTGTTCATTATTATTTATAGAGTTGTTACAATTTTAGTTTTACTTGTGAGACAGGATACTTCAGCAGTGTAAACTTCCTCCTTACTCCTCCTCCTCCAGAAAATGTTGGAAAAAGTGCTGTACTTTCATTTCCTAAGAAATGCTTTCCAATATGATACAATTTTGTATTTTTTTTTTTCATCCAATCTACTACTGAGTCACTTACAATTATATAAACCATAACAGATTTTTATGTAGACTAAGATTGGTGAGCATGCATTTGCTGCAATACTGTGACTCATTTTCAGGAACAGCCAAAGTCATTATAATGCTTGGAACAGTTTGATGCTGCCTGCTTTTACTTTTCAATTACAGCATACATTATTTAATACTTTTCTAATCTTAATGTCTATATGTGTTCTTTGTTCTTTGCAACAGAAAAGCTAGCAACATGGAAAGCCCAACATTTACCACAGAAATTATATTTAGGGAGACCTGTGATGCTGAATATTTGTGTCCTTAATTGTCCCAAGGAGTTTGTTGCTTACAGATATCTGAGCATGTATATCAGTAATCTGATTCGGGAATCTGCTATTTGAAGTCTTGAGTGTTTGAATGAGAATGGTCAAGAAAATACTGGTGTATTTCACTTCATTCATTTTCAGAAGACATTCATTTCCTCGGTTCCAGAAACTCCTTTTTTATTTTCCAGTTATGCACCCTTTCAGAAAAAGAATTATCTGGGCCATTAATATTATTAGCAGGGAGATAAAATTAAGGATTTTCATACCTAAGGCTTAGCATTATTCACTGATTTTTATCTTTTATCCAGAATATCTTCTTCAAGGTCCCATTTCTCTCTATAGCAAATGGCAAAAGTAAAACATTTCAGGACAGGATTCAAAGCAGTCCTGAAAGCCAAGCCCCCAAATGCATATATTCTCTTATCCCAGAATCAGGTGAGTAAAAAATACAAAACACAGAGGATGGAGCAGTGCAGGATTCTGCCCTTCTATGTGATCATGTGTGTTGTGAGATGAAGGCAGATCTCTTAGCCTGAAAAGGGGAGCCACATCCAACACCATGGAGTCAGGATAAATCATGAATCTGTTAAACTATTAGATAAAAAGGTAGGTATCTTTATTAAAAACAGTGACACTGATAGTCACATTTTAAATCTGTGAAGAGCTGACTCCTGATTAGACAATTTGAGAAAACCTACCAAACTGGCCTTTAGAGAATTCGGAGAAGAAATAGATAGCATTTATTTTAAATTTTCAAGATGTTTCAAATTGAAAGTCAGCATTAAGCTGCATGGGCTTTCACAGAACCTCACATATATTGATATCTTAGTGTCACCTTCAAATAATCTAAAGAAATAGACAGCAGCTTTAGTAGGACTTTATCTGTTATAAATTTATACTGCAGTTTAGGTTTTATATTTTGTTTGTAACAACACTGAATTTTATTTCATTTAAAGCAACAATCTTGCCACTCATTGACTATACTTTTTTTTTTCTGAGTTATGCTCTCTGCTCTGCTGCTGGTTTTGACTTAACAAAAATAATGCTGGAAAAGATTTCAGATTGGAAAACTAAAGTCTGTGTTTAGATAAGGTCAAATGATATATTTATTAATGTACAGCTTCCATATTCATGTGCTTTGCTCTACACTAGATATATCATCATGAAGATGTTATTTTCTCACTGTCGTTTAAATTGTGTTTGAACATGGTGTCTGTGTGGACCAAGAGGTCATGCTGTTGTTTCAGTAATGTACTGACAGTGGACAAAAAAACCCCCACACATTAGGAAATAGTGTCTCAAAGATGCACATACATAACCAGAAGTATTGCTCTTAATCCTGTCCTGGATCTGTCCAGGTCAGATAAATGCTGTAGGTGCAGGTAATCCTCCCTTCAGACAGTCTGATCTCCTGGACTGCTTCCAGCCCAGGATTCCAGGTATATTATGAGAAATGTGTCCTCAGCTCAAGCTTTGAATTTATATCTTTGTCTCTTTTTACCATTAATCCTTGTTTGATTTTGAATCTTCATGCCTTCTGCTCTCTTAAATTATTTTTTTTTTACTATTACTATATATAAAGAAAAATTATTTTTTTATAACATAGTGTGCTTTTCCCCCCGCCCCCCATTTTCCTTTATTCTCTGTACTCTTCTTTCCCTTTCACCAGGATATTCTTTGCACTGGAAAGCTGGTGCCAATGTTAGGTTGTCTTACTGCTATGTTTTGCACAAGCTCTACGGATGAGACATCTCTCTTTGCAATGAGACTGTAGGACAGGATGAAGCATATGATCTTCAGCTTACAATTGATAAGAGTCAGTGTGAGAGGGTAAGCCTATTTGTCTGTGTCTGTAAAGAGTTTTTTCAAAACAGACCAGTTACTGGTTGTAAGGTCTTTTTTTAGAAATTCAATATTCATTTAACATTGAGCTCTATTCACTTCTCTATTAAGCTGCTAAGCTAATCCTGAAATGCAGTTAACTAAAGATTGATATATTCTAATTAATAAAATGGAAGCTGTTCATGAAGATAGCAACATGAAAGCTGTCGAGAAAATGCCTTGCCTTGATTTTTCCACAGTAAGCAATTTGATATCATTGTACATTTAATATATATAGCCAAATTTTGTCACTTGAGTCATGAACTTCATTATTCATCAGTTTTCTAATAACTGGAATAAAATCTTTATGTTTTGATCTTGTGGAAGAGCAAGTGAAATGGATATGAGCATACTCATCAGTACCTTTGTGGAAATAACTTAAAAAGTTACATTAGCTCATTAAGAGCCACTGGAGAGAATCATATTGTTTAGTTTTAGCATTCCCTGGTTCAAATAGTTAAACAAATTCTAATCCCCAAAATAATGGTATTCTATTCTAATAATGGGTTTAAATTCAGAATCAAAAGACAGCAAGATGAGAAATAGCTAATATCCCAAGCTAAATTACAAGAGCAGGCAACAAAGCCTTGCTTCAGCATCTGTATTGTAGTGGATAATGCAATCCATGCCCTTGTCTCAGCTAAGTAGGACATGGAATTGCACATCCTGTACAATCCATTGACAAGTTCTTAAGAAATTTTGCCTCAAATGGTGTTCTATATTTGTTCATTAATTGTACTACTGTGCTACCTGAAATACTTTATTTGATTTTGGAAGGCACACTGTTTCTGATGCAGCACCAGTTTGCCCAAGGTTGCTGAAGAAGCAATTGGAAGGTATCCTGTTGTCCTCTTCAGTTCACTGTAGAAGTGTTTTTCAGTACCTCCAAACTGCCATTTAATAGTTGTGTTACTTCTATTTATATGCAGTATTGCAAACTAGATTGAATGTATCAGGTCCATTAAAAATTACCCATTATAGAAAAAAAACTACAAAAAATAAGCATAATTATAAAGGAGTACAGAACAATTAATAGAAAATGTGTACCGGTGTACCGGCAGCTGAAATACATGCATCCTGATCAATTTACCTTTGGAATCAGTGGAATGGCACAGATAAGGTTTACCATGTCTCAGAGGAAATAGAGAAATTATGTATTAGTTGTATGTACATTTTTAATAAGAAATAACAAGTGCAATGTCAGATTCCAGCAACTACGAAGAAGCAGTGCCAATAATTTATTATGTGAGAGTTATTTTTTCCATCAGTTTTCCATTTACTGCTCCATCAGAATATTAGAAAAATGTAAATTTTTGTTTTTCTGGACAAAAAATAAAAGAAACATAGGAAATGGGACTACAACTTCATTTATTTTCAAGCCAGGAACCACTATTTTGTTATAAGACAGAGGAAGAGAGAAAAGTAGGTATCACTGTGTAGGAAGAATTAATTTTGCTACATGGGCTTTTCTAACATATCTAATTTATGAATTTACAGAATTGTGTTGCTAATATTTTTTATACTGTACAAATACTGCAAAGCTTATTTAGAATATGAAAATACATAAAATTTATCTCAGAATGTTGCTGAATGATTTCATTTATTTGCAGTTTATGCACAAAGGTTGGTTTTATTAAAAAATATTTCAAATAATGTTTCAAATAAGGCTGCGGTGCTGTTCAGCAAGACCTGGACAGACTGGAGAGTTGGGCAGGGAGGAACCTGATGAGGTTTAACAATCACAGAATCATAGATTCACCAAGGTTGGAAAGGACCCACAGGATCACCCAGTCCAATCATCCACCAGTCACCAATAGTTCTCACTAAACCATGTCCCTCAACACAAAATCCAAACATTCCTTGAACACCTCCAGGGTCGGTGAC
>JAOWBP010052288.1:0-13326 GCA_028571105.1 Tragopan temminckii
TCAGCTGCCAGGTGCGGAACGAAGTCCTGTGACAGAAGAGCAGTGGTAGGAGCTCTGGTAGGAGCTCTGGTAGGAGCACGGCACGGCCAGGCTGTTGGACAGCCCTGGGAAGGGCTTTGTGGCACCCTTAAATGCAGCTGTGCCAATTCTCCTGTAGCGCAGTCAGAAGTCATGGTGTACAACCAGCCTGGCTGTGGTTCTGGAACTGAGATAATTCTGAGCAGGCACAGCTTTACAGTGAAGTAGAACAAGGCTAATATCCTGCTGAGTTCAGTTTTCAGATGGATTTGCTCCATTATGCCCCGATTTTTTTAATATCCCTTCCTGTAGCATCACTGAAACATCTCGCGGTGTTCGGAGGTCACACCGCCAAAGGCAGTATCTGTGCCCTGAGCACCCAAAGGAGCTGTGGGTGTCCCTGGTTGCTGCACGAGAGTTGGACCAGATGGCCTTTACAAGTCCCTTCCAACTCAAACCATTCTATGATCTATCGCATCCCTGATTGATATCCCTGCTGACACGATCCAGTTCTGGTTACGAGCTGTGTGGTGTAACGCAGCTGGTGCAAATGAATTCCTCTCATTTAAAATTCCCAGCGTGGAGGGAGATTCAGAAGGGGCTCGAGTGGGAGTGCACTGCTCTCGGTTGTTTTGTGTGGTTTTTTTTTTTTTAATGTAGGTTTGATGGACTGTTCAATACTTTGAACACCTCAATCATTTCTCAGTGCGCTGTGTGCTTTCTTCTGCACGATTTAGTGATTCCTTCGATGGTTTTGAAAAGATGCCATTAGTCGTTTAACGCTGCCCAGGTGCCTGGATGTGATTTTCGAGCATTGGAGAAATGAACTCATCTGGAGGAAAAAAATAAATAGTCTGCCTTGTGTGTGGTGGGTGTGATTTGGGGAACTGCGTTGGTGCGAATAAGACGCCCTGTCAGAGCGGAGGGGTTCAGCACAGCACCGGTAACAATATCTCTGATTACTGAATCAGTGCTTTGGTTTTAAAAAGCTCCCTATGACTGATGATATATATTAGAGATTTTGCCATAATAGGTGAAAAACATTTCAGTTCTTCTTAAAATATGCTGCTTAATAATAGGGGAGGTAGAAGGCAGCTCGGTGCAGAGAAGCTGGGCTGCTTGTGTCCTGGGAGATGGCTGAATCCATCAGCAAATTCAGAACCTTCACTCTTTTTGTCTGTAAAGGTGGTTCCCTCTTTTTGTGTGGTCTGAAATCTGGTGGCCAGCCCTCCGCACACCCTTCTGCAGCCTTGCTCCCAGTTCTGATCTGAGTTGTGCTGTCCCTGCTTGCAGCTGAAGGAACACCTGCAGAAGGTGCTGTGCGTGGAGGGGCTTTCCCTGCACCCTGTGCACAGTGTGGTGCAGCACGAGCAGACTGTGGGGGCAGACTGGAGGAACACCGTGATGAACAAGGACTCTTCCTGCTCCATCTTTACCGTCCGTATGGAAGTCTGCACCACAGGCAGGAGCTGGATGTGCTGCATCCACAGGATCGGTGGAATTCAACCAGTCAGCCCCCAGCAGAAGTTGGAGCCTACATGACTTTGGTAGAAATCCGCATGGTGCCCTGACACTGGGATGCTTTGTAGAGTGAGATGGCTGAATATTCAAAATCTTTTCTCCCCAGTTCCCCTTGGGGCTGAAATGTCTTGCACTCAATCTGGAAAAATATTTTGTTCCACTTCTTTTATCTTCTAAAGCCTGTATTTCTAGCAAATGCTGCTAGAACTCACCGCCCATGCAGTGCCTTGGAGCTCAGACATTGCAAAGCCTGGAGAAACTTGTATCCTTCTCTCCCTTGTCTGACCTCTCTTACAATTCACCCAAGGATTCCTTCATTTAGCTTAATTATGAGGCATGTCTTTTAAGCAAACAGCTAATCTGGGTTTAAAGATGGAGTAAAAGAGTCCCTTAATGATGTTTCAGTGACTAATTTTCCTTTCCCAAGTACCTCATTTCAGCTGGCATTTCTTTAGCTGATAAAGCTGCCTACTGCATCTGGACAAGGACCTTGAAAGGTTTTCTCAGGGACTAAGAAAGAAATTAATCTCCTGTATTCTGTCTCATCCTTGACCCCAGCTGGGGCCCTGAACAGCTTGGTTGTGTTCTCTTCAGGTGTTTCAGCCATCAGGAAAGTTGCATAATGTCTTCCTAAACTGTAGTTCCAGATGTTGATGAGAGTATCTCATTTTCATCTGCCCAAAGAAGTGGTGTGTGTTGGATTTATAGAATGTCTCAATTAGCACAGCTGGTGGATGCTAATCCCTGCATTATGTGGTTATGTCAAACCCCAGCTTTAAGCCTAACAAGGGAAATGAAGCGTTTACACTCCTGTTTTGTGTTGGGTGCAGGGCTCTTAAGTGAATAGGTATTTATGTTGCCATCTTTATGCTTCTCAAAGAGGTGTATGGGTAAGTCCCAACTTATTTTCCAGTTGCACATGTAGGATGTTATAATTTGCAAGTGCTTAATATTTTAAAGAAGCTCCTCACAACTACGTGAACTTTATTTCCCAGTAGAAGTTCAGAAGCAGGTTGATGGTGAGCACGGGGCTCTGACTGCAGGTGTGCAAAACACACAAGGTACTATCTGATGTTTAGGGTGTTTGCAGCTATTTTATCCCTTTATGTTGTGTTTGGGGATTGATTTGCTCAGCAGAAAGACATTTTAGATTGGGCCGATGCTTCTGCCACCAGGAGCAGCTGATGGGCTGCGTGGGGACAAGACAGGCAATACCTGCAGGCATTTTAGTGAGAGTCTGGGGACCTCATTACGAGATGGAAACCAAACCACGAAGCTCTGCAATGGAAGCAAACAGCTTCCTTGGGTAAAAAGACCAACAGCAACCAAAGCGACTTCTTCACTGTCTACATAAGTTGGGACAGGGAAGGAAAGAGATAGAAAACCTACGTTTTGTGACAGTCTGCTCACTCCAGCAATCAGAAAGGATGATGAGAGGGTGCTCTGTTTAAGCTCTGTTTTTTGTTTTTGTTTTTTTCCCCAATTCTTCCATGTCCAGACATGTCAGAGGGTGTGGTATGAAACAGTACCCTGCTGCAAACGTAAGCTCTGCAGTTAATGACCCATTGCTGTAACTGCAAGTGAAATATCCCAGGGCAGTAGGTTTCCTTTATTTCTCATGCCTACTTGTAAACTTCTAACTTTCCCCCATGCGTCAGATTATTCATTGTTCATGTTTAGGTATCCTCCGCATCCACATCCATAAAGTTGAACTCCTGACTAAATTCAAGGTGAGGTTTTGTAGAAGTCTGCCTGGAAGAGAGCAGACTTGGTTCAAACTGTGATGTTCTCTGGTGGCAGTCAGTGCTTGGAGCGCTGAAGAAGCAATTCCCTTGAACTTGGGATGCAATCACAAAAAGTGACTGAGGCACAGAGATCCGAGTGCTGTGGACAGTATGCTGTGATTTGGTGAAAGATTGGTACGAAGTGGAGGATGGTAAGAGCTGGTGAAATTGAAGGGTTCCTGAAGTGTCTGCCTTAGTAACAAGGAGACTTGTGGCATCACATTAGTTCAAGGAATGTTTGGATGTTGTATTGAGGGACATGGTTTAGTGAGAGCTATTGGTGATGGGTGGGTGGTTGGACTGGATGATCTTGTAGGTCTTTTCCAACCTTTGTGTTCCTGTGATTCTGTGATTAAGTGCCTGTTCTGGTTCTTGACCATTGAGATGCTGCTTCCTGAGAAGCGCCTAACTTGGAATGATTTTCCTGCAGATGAGAGAGGGCAGGACCACCTTAGGGCTGCAAAACTTAATGTAGTGGACCTGGCAGGAAGCAGGAGACAGTCAGAAACTGGCACTACGGGAGAGTGGAGCAAAGAGGCCACCAGAATCAATGTTTCCCTCTTTGCCCTCAGTCCTGGTTTGATGGCAGGTGCAAACATACCCCTACCGCGACTGAAAGCTCACCAGGCTGCTGCGAGGCTCCCTGGGAGGGGATACCAAGGCCCTGATGGTAGCATGCTTATCTCCAGCTGACAACAACTATGATGAAAGCCTCAGTACTGTGCGCTGTGCAAAGTGAGTGAAAAACATCAAGAACAAGTCCTGTATCAGTGAGGACCCCAAGGATGCTCTGCTGAGGGATATCAGGAGGAGATTAAGAAGCTGAAGGCCATTCTAGCTGAACAGATGAATGTGAATAACATGTCAGCTAGGAAAACCTCAGCGGCCTTAGAGCTGTTTTATCTTTGACCAAAAAAGGTGGTTTTGCAAGTAAAAGGCTCACCAGATGCTCACCCGTTGCAGGAAGGGGTGTCCATTCTGGTAATGTGCTCTTCCTTCACTGTTGTCAAAATGACCTTGTTCCAGCAGTAAAGAACATCTCAATTCTCTAATATTTTCTCAAGGTTTCAATAATAACTAATTTTGTTAGAAAATGCTGATAGGATTCATATCCTTGATTCTTATTGGTCAGTCTGGGTAGAATTTGGTCAGCAGAAAAGGGATTTCAGCTGTCAGAACAAAGATGGTGGAGAAATAATGATGTAAAATTAAATACAATTAAATACAATTATACATACTTAAAAAAAAAATTAGCATTCAGCTCCTGATATCCTGAACTGTGAACTTTTGGCACTACAGGAAGAGTTTTTGCCTTTCTAACAGCATTCCTTACAGAATGCTCTGTCCTCTCATTGAGGATGCACCCTCAGCAGGCTCACTGTGCTGTGCAGTAGGAATAGGAAACCTGGGAGCAAATCAGTAAGAGCAATCTTTAGGGACCTGATCATCTCTTGAGAGTTGTGACAAAGGCCAACTGTTATGAGAGGCTGAAGGATTTTTCTCTTTTCCCCTTTCTGACGTCTTTCAAAAACAGCTGGGAAGACAGGAGGAATTTCCTTGCACTTTTTAATCTCCTTTCCAGTATATTTTATCTTCCAAATCTGTTAACATAGCCTGGGAAACAGATCTCCTGTCACTCCGACAGAGATCAGACTTATATTTGCTTTCATATGCCTGAAGCACCTGCTCTGCTCGGTGCTGATTCCTCTCCCCACACCTCTGGAGCTGGAGGCCAGTGGGCATTTTAGCAGCACAGATGCTGGCACATGAGTGCAGTGCAAAGGAGCACGTGGATGGCGATATTCTTTGCTGGCACCCAGCTTCTTTGTTCTGTTTCCAGGCACTCCACAGACAATCCCACCCAGTAACTGTGCGTGATTTTTATTGCTGCTTTGCTTTGCAGCGCTTCCACCTGCCGAGGCTGCTCATTTGGAAGGGAAGCCAGCTCCCCTCCTCCAACCCCAGTTAGATGTTGAAGCAGAGAAGCAGCTGATCAGAGAAGTAAGGCAGGAGGGATTCTATGATATGGTATGTCCTATTGTCTTTGGCTGAAGTTTGCAGGTTTTTATAGTACATACTACAATAGGACACACAGGTGTGTGGCTCAGCCTTTCCAGTATACTTGTCATCACATTTTTTTGGTCCTTGACCTTTTCTTATGGTCAAAATATATGTTCTTGGAGGCCTTATTTACAATACCATTTCCTCTCAGTATTGTTCACTCCACTTCATCTCCAGACGAGTGGGGCTTTCCAGGATTTCTCTGAAGCACATATAACAAGAAGAGTGAATTACATGTGATGTTTAGATTTGTTCCATCAATGGAGGGAGGAAAGCAGCAGGGAAAGACATTAGGAACAGCAGAAGGATGAGGAGGAGAGATGGAGCCAAGTGGAAGAATGAGGAGTTGGTAGAGCAGATAGAGGAAGAGGAACCAGAAGGAAGTGAACTTTGTCCTCACTTGTTACAAAGCCCTTTCCAGGGCACCACATCTGCCCAAACAGCAGTTTGTAGGGCTAGTCCGTCATCCTTCATCAATACTGCACCCATTTCAGCCACAGGAAAATGTCAGTGAGTACAGTTTTATTGGGTGGATGTAAGCTGTGACCTTGTGTACAGGCAGGAGCAGTGCTGCTGCACCAGGCTCTCTGCTGTGCCCTTCAGGAGGATGAGGAGATGCTGGCCCAGCTAAAGGCCAGCATGAAGTGAAGCAGAAGTTCCATGCCTGCCTTGAAGAGGACATCAGTAACCTGAGGATCTGCTGTGGTCTCAAGCTGTCTGCCCTTGAGGAGAACCTCAGGAAGGAAGCAGGTGCAGATTGGGCAGGGTGCACAACACAGAGTGATGGTCTGTTCAGACACACAGGGTGCACAACACAGAGTGATGGTGCCCTGGTGCTGTTCAGACACTGCGGGGTTGCCTTTGGGAATGAGCTGCAACAAGGTTTCTTGCAAACTCAGATTTGCGGCAGCCACTGTAGCCTCTGAAGTGGCACTGACAACTGCTGCAGCAAGTGCTGCAGTCCCTGCTCTACCTCTCCCTTATTGACAGCAGGAGTGTGACTCTACCTTATGAGCCATTCGCAAGACTCTGTCCCAGCTTTGTCTTCTTCCCTATTTCCCTGAGCTCTTTTCCATGTCAAGACCAGCCTGGCCCTGCCCTGCAAGCCCTAAGGCAACAAAATGCAATTTTGCCCATGCAGCTGTGAGTTCTCTCTGCCTTAGATCAGCATTCCTCTAGAACGAGCTGTCTCAGCAGGCAGCAGCACTCTGTCTTGATCCGATTGGCTTCCCACAACCCACATGCCCCAGACAAGCAGGCTGCAGCAGCATCTTCCATCGCATACAAATCTGACGCAGCTCTTGGTTTCCTGGTGGATTATCAACACCATCTCTTTGCTGGAGGGCAGGTATTCCTGTCACGCACCTATAAAAGGTTGCCAGCTATCCTATTCATTATCATTTTTCATTAATGCTCCTGCGGTGCCTTGGAGCATGTTTTGTAATGTGCTTACACAGCACATATTGTCCAATATTAATTCTTGCAACCATATTCTTAATTCTTGATGCTATCACTTTCTAAGGTGAAAGGGTTATTTTTTCCCCTCTGATTACAAGCATGTATCCCCTACGCCTCTGAAATAGGTTTCTATGTGAATGTGAGGTTCAGGGTTTTCCCAGCCCTGTAAGATCTGTATACCTTGCCTGACATGCCCTCTAGGTCTCTGATGGTTTTTACTTACCAGCCTAAGAAGGTAAATAACAAACAGACTTCTCCCAACCAAACAAACAGCTTCAGCTTTTGGAGAAGGTTTGGTGACGTTTTCACAGATTTATGTTCTATGCAGAGCTCACTATTTACATTGCAGGTATTTGCTCTTTTATTCTTCAGCTGCTGTGAATTCTGAGACTAATACTATTGAGACGCCTTTGCCTGAAGACTCCTGCTGCAGCAGATGAAGACCTGACATCAGTCAAGGTTCCCTTCAGTCCACTTCTCCCTCCAAGGCTGAAGAAACCCAAGCGAGCAGTGTCACTCTTCATCTCTCCCAGGATTCACCCTGCATCTTTTCAGAGCTGCAGCCTTTCATCTCTTCTTGTCCTCAGGATTCAGCAGTGCTTCAAGATGTGCGAGGTGCTGGCAATGGGAACCCTGCAGCAGAGGAGGCTGTCATAGCAGAGGGGACTTCAGCACCTGTGGACCAGCAGCAGGTGCTTGCTGGGTCAGCGGCTGCTTCTGATAACTGCCTCCTGTTGCACACAGGCAAAAAGCAATCACAGAATCATAGGGGTTGGAAGGGACCTCCAGAGATCATCGAGTCCAACCCCCCTGCCGAAGCAGGTTCCCTACACCAGGTCGCACAAGTAGGTGTCCAGATGGGTCTTGAATATCTCCGGAGAAGGAGACTCCACAACCCACCTGGGCAGCCTGTTCCAGCGCTCCGTCACCTCACTGTAAAGAAGTTCTTGTGCGCATTTGTGCGGAACTTCCTATGCTGCAGTTTCTGGCCGTTTCCCCTTGTTCTGTGTCCACATGCTGCTACAGAATCACAGAATCATAGGGGTTAATCCTGCTTGCACAGCAGTATGACTGCTGAACTTCAGCTGTGTGTTCTGTGCAATGCAAAATCAAGCAGATGCACATTCTTTATCCCGAAATTAACTGTGTCCATTTGCAGCAGACAAATAGCTGCTAGGTGCAGTACTCTGATGCCTAATGCCATAATCATGAACTCTCTTATTGAGAGCTCTCCTGAGAGAGTCTCCGTTGTCACCAAGATCACTATCACTTCTGCCTTTAACTCATGCATCTGAGAGTATCTGCAAGACTTCAGCCAGAGCTGGCATCAAAATTGCCTGGGAGCAAAATGTTATTGGCAGCATTAGACCTAGGGCCTGAATCTCATGGCTGGGGTGTGAGGGGTGCAGGCTCACATCTCCACGTGGCTGATCTCCATGAGCTCCCATGATACACGCTCACTGTGCTGGGCCTCTCCCACCTGCAAAAGGAGCTATTAACAAATCTAGGATAGCACTGTCTGTAATTTGTGGGGAGTTCTGTCTGTTGATGGAGATGGCTCCAAAGAAACCATTTGTTTTGATGATATATCAAATCTTAATAGCCTTAGTGCCTGAAGTTTTTCTTCTTGTGATAAGGGAAGAAAAATGCCAACTGCATTGTTAAAATCAGAGTTGGCTGCAGATTAGGCAGGACGGTTTGATTCCACAGGTGTGGAATTTTCAAAGTCACCTTTTAAATGCTTTACACCACAGGGTGGCTGAGAGT
This sequence comes from Tragopan temminckii, assembly GCA_028571105.1. Lineage (NCBI taxonomy): Eukaryota > Metazoa > Chordata > Aves > Galliformes > Phasianidae > Tragopan > Tragopan temminckii. Next base: position 8,610 of record JAOWBP010052288.1, read on the forward strand.
CAGCAGAGCAGGATTCAGTCCTGCATTAAGCAAACAAAACTGAAAGCTGCTTGGCAACTGCAGGGAAGTAGAATAGCAGGTCATCTCTGGTGGAGAATGAGCTCTTTCTGATGGGTTTGAAGATCATTAAGAGGCTATTATCAGCAGAGGTTTTATCAGCAGTGGAATTTTCTCCAATCTGAGCCAGTGCTGGTGACCCTGAGCTATCTGCCCTGATACAGATGTCAGTGCAGGCAAAGAAAGCAGCTAGCAGCTCGGCAGTGCAGTGTGCCTTGTCTGAACAGGCACCAGCTGCACCAGGAAGCAGTGCCTGGAGTTGTTTGCCACAGCAGTGCAGTGGCACAAGGGGCGAGCAGCCTGGGATCTGAATTCACACCAGGGATTAGCAGAATGCCTGGGCTCAGCACTCTGTTGAATATTTATTTCCCTTCCAGGAGTTTACTGCTGGTGTAAGATCACCAGGACTAAATCACTGTTGCCCTTAAAAAAGGCAGACCGATACACACCCAGACTGGCATAAAGAGAACACTACTACGTTTGGACGAAGAGTTTGCAGTGTTCCGTTGTGCCTCAGGCTACCTACAAACCCCTTGCCTGCTTGGAAAGGTCACAATGCTGTGAGAACAGCAGTCCTGGCTCCTGCAGGGCTTGCTTCATACCCATGTCAGTGTGTGGGGCTGTGCAGTGTGGATGTGAGATAAGCTTGGTTTGAAACATGGGCCTGTGCCTGCACGCAGGTGGCAATGCTGAGGTAGCCCATGTCGTTTAATCCATCTGATACTGCTCCAAAGAAGAAACTGTATTATGGCTTACAGCCTTACCACTGCGACGTCTGCCATTTGAAATATATTTGCATCATTTCAGCACCTCCTGTGCTTGCTTTGAGAGCCTTTCCAAACAAGAAATAATAATTGAAATATAAATTCCACAAAATATTGTTTGTTTTTGTTTTTGTGTTTTTTTTTAAAAAGCAATTCTGTGCATGTAGACAGACTCTCAGTTGCACTTGTTATTCTGATCACCTTTGTCATCATGTTTCTGACATGTATACTCATACGGAGTTCATATATAGCAAACTGTTATGAAATGTGGAATTTGCCATGATTACTCAGGACAGCAAATCTCCCAAGGAGTCGCTATTTCTGTATGGTGTTGTCTCAAGCATCGTTCAGGTACGGAAGTTCATCCTTCACAGCTACACAAATGCTTCCTTGTAATGCTCAGCTAAGAGAAGCACTTGCGTTTTCCAGGCTGCAGATGCTAGAACAAGTGGTAAGGGGGGAAGAGGCTGAAAACGAGGACTTCGAGGAGAGGCGTAACACTGGAAAAAGTTTGCAGGTGAGCAGAGGATGCAGCTAGTGACCATGCTGCAGAAATCCGATGATGACAGCAGTGATTTGGTTCTGCTTAATGTCTACAACTCCATCCAGGAGGAGGTTCAAGCCAAGAGCAAACTTCTGGAGAAGATGCAGAAGAAGGTGAGCCTGCAAAAACAGTTCCCTGCTTCCGATTCAGGGAGCATTCACTGGGATTACTCTCAGGATGACTTTCTCACTCCTTAGTTCCACACTTCCTCATCCATTTTCCCTTCTCTGCTTATCCAGTTTTTAATGTTAATGAGATACCTTAGGGTAGTATGTTTACAGAATGACAGCATCTGTGTCTAATGTGCCATGTGTGTGCCTTTGTTAGTACCTACAATGTTGATTAGACCCAGAGAATTTCTGGAGTGCAGAAGGGACCCACAGGGATCACTGAGTCCAGCTCCACTGCACGCATTTTTAGGAACTGTTGGAACAAAGTTGTTCCACGACTTCAGCCTTCTCAAACCCCCCCACCCCCTCCCCGAGGGTTTCAAAACCTCGTCTCCTTATTGTGTAACAGGACGCCCAGAGGAACACATCTGTAATGGGAGAGGATGCGACTCCCTCTACTGACTTAGACTGCTCACTACATCCTCAGCAGCATCCGTTCTGATCACCCAAGGAAATGAGCTGTGCAAAGTTTCTTGGGAAAAAATATATTTAAAAATATAAACGCATATTATTTTTATATACATAAGCAGCACCCTTACATCTCAGGCATGCTTGAAAATCAGTTTTGCTCTGATAACATGAGGCAGAATCAGAGGAGTTTCAAAAACATGTGCCTGTGCCGTCAGAAATCTGCTTAGTTTTTGCCTCAGTGATGTTTCTTACTATAAATTAATGAAGTTTGACAGAATATCTCAAGAAAGTAGTTCATTTCTGTAAGTGTGCAAATTCTTCAGCTTTATAACCGCATCCAAGGATAAGGAGGTTTCTGCAGCTTAGTCAGTGCTTACAGCTCCCTCTGATTATTGATTTAGGTTACCAAAGAAGTACGGCACCTTTTTCATCTAAAATAGGAATCCCATGACTTTTTAGCACAGGACAGGGAACACATGGTGAAAATTTAATTTGAGGCCTCAATAATTTATGGGATGATGTGTCAAATCTTCTGTTTAAACCAATGTGGAATTCTCTTTCCAGATAAAATCTCATCCTAATTATTAACTATAAGTTAGAAAGCACTGAGGCTTTTGTTTTTGTTCTTAAGAGTGGGCGGTAACAGTAAGAGCTTATTAACTTCTTTATGTTTTGAATTTTGTTAAATTGTTGGCTTCAGTTCAGTGTAAATCCTGTCACAGAACCCCTTTGGCGTTCTTGGTTTGCCACCACTGCTCTTCTACAAGTGCTTTCTCACTCTTGCACAACGGACAATGAAAGTGTAAGCTGCTGATCTACTTTGGCCAAGCTTTGGTTTTATCACATACCTCTGAATAAACCATCTGACTAATTCCCATTTCTGTGTCTAACCAACGTCTGTGCTTGTAGTAACCCCCATTTCTCTCTCTGTCATAATCCCAGCCAGCCATTTTGTTGTTTTTATGACCCAGCTGCGAGCTGCTGAGACAGAAATCAAAGATCTGCAGGCAGAGTTTGAGCTGGAAAAGATCAGTTATCTCAGCACCAACCGCAGTCTGGAGCAAGATGTGAGGCTCTTCCAGCAGCTGCTGGATCAGGTGCAGTCCCTCATCCAGCAGGACTGCAACTACAGCAATGTGGAGAAGATCAAGTGCGAGTCTGTCTGGGATGAGGAGTCTGGCTGCTGGAAAATTCCAGAGCCTGACAATGAAAAAAAACAAAAAACAAAAAAACCAAACCAAACCAAACCAAACCAAAACAAAACAAACAAAAAAAACGCCTGCCCGCAGGTAAGAGGAGTGTCGGGGTCACAGTGCCATCCCATGGCTTCGCCTGGGCTCGCCAACAGGTCAATGAATGGCAATTGGACTGCACTCACTTGTGTCATCTTCTGTGTACAGTGGAGGCTTCTGCCTTTCCACCAAGTCTGAATAACAACGAGGACAAAACTTGCTGGGTCTACACAAAAATTTGGGCAAGTAGGTGATACAAACTGGAAAGCTGGCACAGGATTCCCTGCTAAGCTGTCCGTTCTCTGTGTGCCTTTGGTAGGGAGTGAATTTGCCATTAGTGTTTAAACAAATCAGATGCCCTTTTTAAAGCTGTTCCTCCTAGGATCTCAAATCACTTTGATGTTAATGAAAAGGTCCTACAAAGGGGATATTACAGGACTTGTTTAAAAGCTTGAGAAATTAAGGCAAGGCAGCATCTAGGCTTGGGTGGACTTTCCTGAAGCCTCACACCAAGCTTTAATTGATTGGATTTTGGGTCCCTGTGTGATTCTCATCATCTGGAGCTGCCTCTGCCCAAGAGACACATTGCCCTCCTGTAAGACAAGACTCTCAGGGGCTCTTGTGACTGCTGTCTGATCCACATGCTCAGCCACTCCCTGGAGACGAATCACTGCACGGCTCCTCGAGGCACCTCTGTTAGCCCAATGATTAGCAACGTTGTTGGGATGGGGGAACGCGTCATTACTGCAGAGAGGACAGCCCTTTAACGCTGTTTCTTCTCTCGGCAGTTCCAACACTGCCCCAGCGTAACCCCGCCAGAAAGAGCTCTTTTGGCTGAGTGTGAAGAAGCAGCCCTGAGCTGTGCCCGTCCTGCCAGGGCTCTGAGGAGTGCTGGGACACGGCAGGGTCAGGGCTGGGCGCTGTGTGCGGGCTGCCCGGCTGCGTGTTCAGCTGGTGCCAGCCGGCAGCTTTAGCAGAGGAACCCTGAAGACCTACGTCGAGCAGGAGCTGCCCCTTTTAGACCTCCTAAAATCGCTCATTTAGGCCATTCGGTTCCTTTCGGGTAGCAGACTTTTATTGCTCTAAGTCTGCATTATTCCCAGATGCTGAGGAGGGCTTTACCCAAACGGGGCTGGGCCACATCCGTGCCACGCGGACACTGCTGTCGCGCTGTGCCCGGGATACGGTGCTTTTCATCGCATTCTGCAGTATTTCTAAGCCTTATCGCGAGATGCCCAGGTGCCGCGGTCCGCTGCGGGGCGCCCGCCTCCATTTCCCGCAGCGCCCCAACCCTGCACGGGCGGCCTCACGTGACAACTTCGTTCCTTCCCGTTTCCGGCGCGGAGCTGGCCGTCGCTGATTGGGCGGCCGGGGCGCTGCGCTTGGAACCCATTGGCTGATTCCTTGCACCCGCCTCTTTCCCAGGATGTCGCGCGCCGGCGAGAAAATGGCGGCGGCCACGGTGCGGCCCCAACGCGGCGCGAAGCGGCCGTTAGGGAACACAAACAGGAAGATAACCAGCGTGCCGAAGGTCAGGGC
>JAOWBP010052289.1:0-13324 GCA_028571105.1 Tragopan temminckii
CTTTGCTGCTTGAATCCCAGCAGAAGTGGGGAAGCGCCTAGGAAACCGGCGTTAAACTGCGGGGAAAAAAATAAAGAGTTGTGGAAGCTAGGTGCGTCTCAGCCCCCGTTTGTGATTTGAATGCGAATCGGGGGGATTTTAGGGCTCTTTATTTGGTCCCTGGGCCTCTGGGAGAGCTCACTTCATAATTTTCGGCTCATTAGGGTGGGTTTTGATTTAAAATGGTAACCAACGCCTCCAGCTGTGTTCCCTCTTGTAGTGTCTTTGTCTCAGAGCTGAGGCTTTGGGGAAGAAATACCAGAAGAGTTGGCTGTGTGCAAGGACTGCCTTTAAAAAAAGCAGAATATTGGTAGATGTACCCAGAATTACGATGTTACATATGGGTGCAGGGCTGGATGGCGAGAGACGAATGGACAAATCTGTAGAATATGACAGAAGTCCAATATGTGGAACATCTGTTTCACATTTTCCTTACATATGTTTTGGTTTTAGACTTAAACAAAAGACAGGCCAGGCAGTTGCTACCCTTTGTTTTTTTCACTGTAATGAGCAGGAAGCTCGCCTGTCTGCTCCAAGGGTAGCTGCTGTCCTGCTCTCCCTTTGTACGCTGTCTGTTTCCACTGGCCTGCCCCTCTTTTCCCTCTGAAGCTTGCTTTTATGCAAACACAAGTAAAAAATGTCAAATCACCTCATCTTCAAGAAGTCTTGCATCACAGAAGTGAGGAGTTGCAGTAGAGTTGAAACCCAAACTGTTACATTGAAAATATAACTGAGCTACAACTTTTTTTTTTTTTTTTTGGTCAGGCTGATATTTAGAAACCCTTTGGAAATTAAAGAATATTCTTTTCAGAAACGCCTGATTTTCATGAAGAGTAATAAATCACTAGGAGGTCACTGGTGGAACATGTTGCTAAGCAGTATTTCCAGCCCTTGCTATTTGAATGCATTTAGTACTGTTGCTTAATTGCTACATTTCCCTGATTTTCCATAGAACTTCAGTATGGGCACCACTCCCTTCCACGCTCTTGTCTGTCTACACGATTGTCTGAATTCCTGAGTATTGCATCTTCCCACCACTCTTACTTCATTGACTGCTTAATGACTTTCAACACTGACAGATGTGCTATGTTACCTCTTAAGATACTACAACACTGGCAGTCCACTTCTGGGAGATACTGCTGATCCGCTGCTGTATTCTGTTGGTATATACCCAGACAACAGAACACAGTATGTATCTGCACCTCAGCTGGGCTGGTATATAACCCAAGGCATTTAAGCTGCTGGATATTCTGGCTTCTTCTAAACAAGCATTGTGCTTGATGTGCAGGCACAAGTTCACATCTGCGAACTCTGCTGAAGAGGAAGCAGTTTCCCACAATAGCATAGTGTAGATAGCAGGAATCGCTTTTCAGAAGCACAAGCCAGGAGTCACTAAAGCACGTCATTCGCTCTTCTATTACAACTAAACATTTTTTGTTTGTTAAATCAGAGAAGGCTGTGCTTTGAATTAAGAACAACTGTTGAAAAAGGAAGGTGACGGGACTGAGACAACACTAATACATGAACTGCAGCCAGATTCCTGTCCATATGAGCTTTCAGTTCGTGAAAATGTTATAAGGGACCTTAAAAAAAAAAAAACTAAGGGACTTTCCTTCTTGATACAAATAGTGTGATCCAAGTGGTAGTCTCAGTCACGAAGACATCTCTTTGGTACTTCCTCTGAGATATGCTTTTTCAGTTTCTCTTCATTTCATAGAGCACACTTCTGCTTTCATATTCTTCTTGCAATCACACAAAGGATGTGCGGTCGCACCAGGATGAGAAGGTATTTTCAGAAAAGGTTTGAGCCAGCGCTGTCAGGAGAGGTCCCCTGCCGTCCTCCTCCTAGTAGTGGAGTGACTGCATAATAAACTCGATCCAGATGCTGATCCAGGTAAAAGTGATCCAACTAAAAGTGTTGGCTTGGTTTTAACCTAGATCAGGTCCATCATCTGCCTCGTTATGAATGTAGAAATGCCTGTGCTTGCACAGTGGAGGAGACAGAGCAGGGGAAGTTTGAGTAACAGGGAGAAAAAAGAAGGCTTCTTTCAGCAGTATTGGCTTATGGTAGCATAAGTTGATTGCTAGTTTAAGGCACTGAGGTCTGAGGAGCGTTGATAGCATTGTCGTTTTAACCCTTACAGTAGAGAGCAGAAACAAAGTCTGTTTCTGGATTTTCCTATGTTTTAGCTTGCGCATCAGGGTTTGTCCTTAGTACTTACCTTATTTGTTGTTTGTGCATGTTGTGCACATCTATTACAAATGATTTTTGATGGAGTTTTTCCTTTACTACCTGAAAACGCTGACATCCTAGGATGTCAGTAATTACAAAAGGAAGCATCATGGTGGCAGAGCACTGCCACCCATTTTCCGTGGTATCTTCAAACACTGTGTGTACTCTGCAAGGTTTTGTTCAGTTTCCTGTTCTAAAGCAAGCACCCCCTTTCTCTGCTCCTCCAGTTGCTAAGCAGCAGCTCTTCTCCCCATTAGCCAGCCACGTATTTACATGAAAATAATCAAGCTTGCATATATAACTGCTTCTAATCATGCAGTTAAACAGCTGTACAGTAAAAAATGAGTATTAGTAATATTAGTTATCATCAAAACTCACTATTTTCTTTAAAGTTACAGTGTCAACATAGAATAAAATCAGTACAGCTATGCTTTTCTTAACAAAAGACATTTAAGTCTCTTCTTTCTCTTACCTCATACTGTATGCCTACTTAGGAAAACTGTTCAAAAATGTTATTTGCAGTTCCCAAAAAATGTATAACTGCAGTTGTGAGCAGACAGAACTAACTAGGTCAGAGAAAAGCCATCTTTTGCAAATGTCTGATTATAATAGCAAAATCCAAAAGAACTTGGTGATAGAAGATTAGACTATAGTACAGAAGGTAACATTTTGTGCAATTTATCCTAACTTCATAATTGACTTGTGTATCCACGTTTGAGTTCCTGTTGATTTTCAGGGCATTTGCTATTTCTAAGGTCTGTTTTTATTGGCATGGTCATTGTAGGCAAGCACATAGGATAATTCTTTATATGAGAGTCCTGATGAACCTTTCTTATGCTCCCAGTAGTTAGACCTACTCTTGCTATAATTTGAGGCAGCATTGTGCATGCCCACTGTACTGCATACCACTGGAAAGTCAAGTGCTGCATGGCTATCAGCAGATAAAAACGTAAGCAAAAAATGAAAAGCAAGAAGCTAAGCAACTCCCAGGCTACCAGACTGGCTTAAAGAGCCACTTGGGTTGCAGAATTCATTTGTAGAGGTAGCTGTGCTTTGGAAATAGTGCTTAAGATTCTAATTCATGAGAAGTCTTAAAAAAAAAAAAAAGAAATCCTTAGTGAATAGATACAGGCTAGGCAATTGGCTCTGATGTGTAATGCAGTTGGGTTCTGTCAGAACCAGAGCGATAACGCATTTAATTAATGATCTTACACCAACATTTTGCCACTAGAAAACTGATGAGAAAACTGGCCTTGTCTCAAGTGTGAAAATACTTGGAAAGTATTAAAGCAGTCTTTTAGCGATGATTCTTAGTAAACCTGTCAGAGCAAGAAAAATAAATACATTTGAAAGAGAACCCAAGAAAGCATTACGGGAAACTGTTGCAGTATGTAGGGCCTAGGAAAAAAAATAAAACAGAATAAAAAAGAACATGAAAGAAGAATCCTTCCTGTATTAAAGGTATATTTGTGGGAGGGATTGTTTTGGGTTTCGTTCATTTATTTTTCCTTTTAATGTAATTTATTTTACCGACAGAGGAAATGAATTAGGTTTAATTTGTGCTCCAAGAAAAATATTCAGTTTAGCGCCATATGAGAAATTAAGTTGGGTGCATAAAGAAATTTTAATGAGAAGAAGGCTATAAAACTAGAAGTTGTCTACAAGCAGACTCTGCCATTTAACATCTATAGGAGTGTTTTATTTAGTACATAAATAAAAGTTGCTGATAACCTTAATTTTGGAAAGCAGATACATTAGGAAGAGTTGTCTGGCTTGCATTTAAATAGAAGCATTGTAATACCTTGTCTTGCATATCACGTGCAGGGGTTCTGAACTTGAAAATAGCTAAGAATTTTCTGCTCTGAATTAGAAACTCCTTAACCAGAAATGGCAGAAGAAGAGTTCTGAGAGTCAGACCTAAAATGCATGAGGTTATTTCTGTGAAAGCAAGTGATACATCAGTGTGATTGTACAAGATCTTGCTCCTAGCTTATTTGGGCTGTTTTTTAAGTCATCAGGAGAAGGTAAGAATCACTTGGCTCCATGTAGGAAAACAAACAATGAAAGAGAACATGAGTGAAGTCTGTAAGTATATCACTAACTTTGGCATAAGCAGGAAGGAAAAAATATTTGAGCAAAAGAACAGTATTGGCGTGGAATGATTAGCTACAAACTGGTCATAATCAATTTAAGCTGGAGATTAACTGGACATGAAAGATTTCTCATCAATGGAACTTCTGTGTGGAAGTAGGAGAGCAGGGCTTGTAGCAAGTTTTATTATGGAAGTTGACCAGATTACTAAAGGAGGTTCTGTGATGTTCTTTGCTGTTTATCACGTGACTGTCTGATGATCAAAATTTTAGAAGAATTGCACTGAACATTTCAGTTATGGGTTCCTCTAATTGATACAGACGATTTAGCCGTTAGGAGAAAGAATGTGTTTTGTGCAATGATGATGAAAGCTCTATGGCATGTTTTCATTTCAGAAAACCTTAGCTGTATGAAATACACTGCAGCAGGTTATACTATCACCTTCCATATGTGCACAAATAAGTTATGTATACAAATTCTTATACATAATGTTTATATGAAAATGCAAAACTACTTTTAAACCATTCTGTTTCCTGGGTTGCATTTGTATTTAGCAATTTACATTTCAAACAAAAGCTTTAACTGGAAGTTATTTGACAGTAACTGTTTTTTCCCCAATGTTTTCAGGTCTTACCTTGGCCTAACATCAGAAGAACCTACCAGTGAATGTGCATACAGGAGAACACAAGTACTCAAGGAAACAATATCATCTGAAATGTAAAAATGAATAAAGATTTCCACGTATGTAACAAAGCAGAACTATACTACTTTTATTTATAAGTCATTAATTAACAGCATATACATAATACAAGAAGATTGACAGTAAATGCATTATGTTGGATCCCGAGATGAGGCAGTATTGATCTACACTCTGCTGATGGAATTCTGTATGTCAAAAAGGGGTTGAGGTTTCCTCCTATGTTAAGAGAACAGCATGTTGTCAAGAACAATATTTATATGGTTCTGTAATGAGTTTAGTATAACACGTTGTTAGAGAGCAGCTAACAATATAGTAACAAGTCAAGTTTAGTGGCTGGATATATGACAAAAAGAAGTTCATAGGTGAAATTTGATTAAAATGAACTAATTAAGTCTTAGATAATTGAGGAGTACTACTAGAGCTGTTATATGAGCAGTGTTGCTGAATCAAAGTTATTAAAAAACTAGATGCCTGTAAGAGTTGGGTATGGCCATAAAAGATAAAACTATGTGTAATGACATCTAACATTTAAACATTAATAGTGTTTGTGTGAATGGTATGTTTGTCAGTGAGAGTTACTGGCAAGTCATTCAGTAAAAGGAAAAAAGTGGTTGAGCATTTTAATAGCTTTTGTTGTAAAAATAATTACTTTTATTTTTACATCTTACATAACTTCTCTTGGGAAGAGATAATGTGTTACTTGGTGGGGTTTACAAAAAAATATATTGTTTGTATGTACACATACATCATCCTACCAAACTCTGAGATTTCTATTCCATACCATGGAGCTGAGGTAAATGGCTGTAAGAACTGTTCTTAAATTGGTAAACAATTTTTCATATTCTTGTTCTTATAAGCAGACAAACCATTTAGCCAAAACTCTTCACTGGAAAAAAAAAACATTATCTGATGCAGAGTTACCCCAAATGATTCAAATAAGTAATTTAAAAGATTTCATAATGGAAAATTTCCAAGTAGTGTAACTGCAGAATGTCCTATCAGTCTCATAATTTATGCAGCTGACTGTATGTACACATGGTTATTATTTGAATTTTCATTGTTTCAAAATGTGAAATGTGTTTTTATGAATGAATCACAAAAATGGGGCTGGATGGTAAGTGGTGAAATCACCTGTTCTGCCATGTAGTCTGACTTAAAAGTGGCATTCCCCATTCATGCATTGAAGTGAAAGAAACTTCTGTCTGGTATGTTGATCACAAACAGCCATCTGTTATCCAGGAAGAGATAGAGTCGCCAGCAGAGTAAACCTAAAGTGCTTTAAGATTAAATTAAAGATGGCAGAGGCCTATCAAATGCTTTCTCCATCAGTATTGGTGTCTGTAATATATGAATGCATACTTTATGCTGCTGTTCCAGGTACCAACTATTCCCCCTTCCCCCATTAAGTCAACTACCTGTAGCTTAGAATACAGTTTAAAATTTCCTGTGTTGTCTGTCTTCCTTTTTATCACCTCTTTTTTTTTTCCCCCCTCCTTTCTTGGTGTTTCTTTCAAAGAGTTTTCCAGAACAAGATGAATGTTAAGAAAAATATGATTTTGAACTTCTCATTTACTTACCTTAAGCTACACTTGCTTATATTTGCAACATTTCCTTTTGAGTCTTTCCAGCCCCCAAAGGATTTCTGTTATTTTTACGTGAATTCCATCCAATTTGCCGAGATCTTTTTGGTAATATGCCTGGGACTCATTGGTGAATTCCAGGTGTGGTTACAAAGAACATGGATAAAGAATTTATGATTTATGTCTAGATAGAGCCATTTACGTTGTTTCAGGTACCCATACGACCTCTGTGTGTAGGACAGAATGAATTGCCAGATGATATCAACATTTGGTTCACTAAAAGGCTCAGCTAATTGTTCACAGAGAAAATGTTCTGCAGTCTGCCCTAAAACTACACGGAAAGTAACTGTTACCTCCCTGCTCTAGGATACAGTACTTCCAAGTATGCAAGTCAAATCTAAACTAGTCTTTTTGTTGGTATTCTGTTACAAATTTATTTGTAGTTTCTGCTTGCTTGTTATCCTTAGATTCTTTACAAATATTATGCCCTAGGGTTATTTCCAACCCATTGAATATGTTCCAGAATATTTCCCTCAGTATTTTCCACAGTAGTAGCTTGCTTTTTTCTCCTGTACTTACCTTCATCTTGCTGTTTTCTGACTGAATTTTAGCTCCAATAATTAGTTTGATACCTCCATATCCTTGTAGTTGTCCACATCGTGGCTTCTCAAAGATTAATGAAGACGTCAAAGAAAACAGGGCCTCATAGCAGTTCCTCTGGCTCTGTACACACACAGATACATTGTTGCATGTGCTTTTCCACATAAGTCTTTTATTTGCTATCAGTTTTCAGATTTATCTTGAGCCCTACAGTATTCACTATTTTCCTTAAGCTTCAGAGTTTTTATACAGTCCTTATTTGTCTAATCATCTCTCACTCAGCGCTGTAATCCATCCAGTGCATTCTGAGCGACTTGGAGGTTTTGCAAGAGTAACAGATGCTTTCCTGAAATTGGGATGTGTAACACCTAAAGACTTCCTTCAGACCTTGTATTTTGTTTTGGCTATTGGGAAGAGTGTTGTTTTTCTTGCAAACTAGATACTGCCTAGGAGTCTGTTGGTCTTTATGGCTAACATTTTCAGACATGCTTATCCAGGTTAAGTGTAGCATAGCTTAAGATTTCAAAGGTAGTGTTCTTATATATGTTCACAACTAAATGATTTTCATGGCTACTGAAACCTAGTTTAAACAGCATTCACTTAATACTTCTTAGTGCTGTTCTTTTTCTCAGTACTGATGGGTTTTTTCAGTGTTTTCAGGGGTTTTCTTCCTCTAGCACAGATCTTAGTGGGCATAAATAATCAGGAGTGGGATAAATGAATGGTGTAGATACATTTAAATGCATCCTCTTAAAATGAGGAAAGCTACAGAATGCCATAGGACTATTTGCTAGAGATTTAATATTTAGCCAGCAATTATTAGTGTTTTATTTTGATGTGACATTCATCAGTTAACACAGTTGCACTTCCTAACTCTTTCTAAAAAAATCAAAGCTCATTTCCATTTGAAGATGCAAATACTAGCTGCTAATTAATAATACTGTAAGTATTTTTAGACACTGGTAGGCAGATGGCACATCTGGGAAAAAGGGAATGCAAACAGAGTGGTGTAAAGGCATAACAGAATAGAAAGCATAGCAACAACAGCAAAGTAGCATAGTCCTAGGCTGCAGTAAAGGAGTTTGCTCAAATGCAACAGCCATGGGCACAGAAATAGAGGAAAGATGCTGCTTACCTTCAGAAGAGCTCAGGGATACATTACTTTCCAGCAAGATACCCTCACCTTCACTGCCAACCCTTAAATGAGCTCTGGAAAGGGGTGGATCCTGGCTCCACCCCTCCCAGTCACTCAGGTGCATTGCATACACCTGAGCTCCCCTGGGTTGGCCCTGCCTTCCACCAGGTGCTCACTGTTTCAAGCCATGACTTAGCATTTCTGCTACAAAAGGTAATCCCAGAAAGATATTACTAGATGAAGTTCATCCAGAATATGGTCTTCCTACATATGTATTCTGTATATAAATGCTACTGTGTGTGCTCAGTGTATAAAAATATAACTATTAATGTGGACCACCAATTACAGTAATGTCTAATAAAGGCTGACACTGTAAGTACAAGCCTCATCAGCACGCAGATCTACCTCAATGATTTTGAAGACTTGCAAATAAAATCAATTTTCTTGCCAGTACATTGATCATTGTATATCTTAAAGCATGAGGTAGATACAGTTGGAGATACAAAGTTAGGAAGAACACAAATTTATAAAGTGTTATCTGTTAATCTGATGTGATATGTTAGTGGCAATTAGGAAGGAGAGACACCATAATTCTGTTTCTGGTTTCCAGGGAGAGAACCTTGTGTGGTGGTTATGAACTTCTAGTCAGGTACAGAAATCAGATACTTTTACTCTGGAAGCTGTTCGGTTAAACGACTGAGACTCAATTCTGCTGTAATGTGGTGTCTCTTGAGTAGTCTTGCAGCTGCTTTAGTTAGAAATTCAGTGATAGCTGTTTTCCTTCAAAAGTGGCAACTTGATGGCTTGGCTAATAATATCAAACAACACTAGCCCTCAAATCCATAAAATATAAACACAGTGCCTTCTTTAGTCTCCCTACCCACAGCACCTTCATCTTCCTTTTCGTATGCTACTTTAAAAGATATTTTGTGGAGATAGTATTTTGAGTAGCTGTTTTTCTCAGGACAGAATATAGGCTTTTGGCTTATTTGGATTTTTTATTCTAATACTTAAGTGATGTGTTCTCACTAGGACCGTGCTTTTTGGAAAAGAAAGTGATCGTAGATTGAAACTATTAACAGAGAAAATAGGAAATGGTTATACTGTAAAAATAACTGTGAAAATGTATCAGATTGTTCAGAGAGGGAACAGCCTTCCAAGAAGTGATCACATTCTCACACTCTGCTTTAAACACATTCTTTATCTTTAAAAGGAAACAGAAGAGAATCAGTCAGTAAATCAAATGTCATTGAGGTCTAGTCTGCAAAACTGTATCATTCTGAAGTAAGGCATTAGGTGTGGGCATTTGAGACAAGAACTGCCAGTGCCGAGACTTCTTGTGCTCTGAGAAAAGTGCATACATCTTTGGTTAGATAGTATCTTTCTTGCAGCTCTTGATGGTTTTTCTTCATTGTCTGAAGATAGCAGTTATGGTTACTATCTATGAGAAAACAGACTGTATTTTTCTACTGCAATGAATAAGGGTGTTGTGTTGTTTGTTTTTTTATTTTTTGTTTTTTTTTTTTTTAATCTGTTTGTTTAGAGAAAGAAATTGGATTTCTTACCCCAAAACTTCCATCTTCACTTACTTCTTGTTGGCAAAATAAAACCCAAACAACTGTTGAAAGACTGCATGTTCTAGCTGCAACTTTGTAAACCAGTTTTGTGATGAAGGTTTCACTGCCAGTAACCTGAGTTTGTCTCCATTGCTCCAGCACTAGATCACTAGTCAGTTCCCTAATTTCTTCACCTAGCAGGTACAAAATTGTTTTTTGCTTGCAGTAATGCAAAAATTGGTTATTTTAAGCGAAAGAAATCAGTAGTATTTATATTTTTCAAGCTCCTTCAGAGTAGCTTTATCTTTTATCTGTCCTTAATAAAAACAAATTATTTCTAGCTAATTTTAATTCAGTCATCAATAAAATGGGAAAATTGTTACTTTAGCGGTAAAATAAAAATCCAAATTACTTGGCATTAGTTATACTGTGACAGAAGAATTCAAAATTTCCTTATTGGGTTCTTTGTAATGTTCCTTACCATACATTACATTTATGCAATATTATGAAATAATGAAGGCCAAAGAGTTGGCTGGGTCTCTCTGTGTCCAAGTGTTGTCCCCTGAGCCACTTGGAAGCATCATTCCAGATGGTTGTTATGGGCCAAAGCTGCCACGCAGCATGCTACCAGCTTGGCAGTGCAGGTGATGAGCAGTCTGATTTTCAATTTATTACATGGTATCACTCTTAATAAACAGTACAGGTGAAGCAACAGTGACTCAGATAAGGTTTTTTAAGTGTTCCACTTTGCCAAGCTCAGAAGAAGACTTCTAGGGGGGTCTTCAGTCCCACTGAATTTCTTTCTTTTCTAAGTGCCTCAAATTAATTTCATATCCAAATACATAAATAGTAAGAGCACTTCCCTAGGAGTCCTTAGTCCCTGCACTCAGTACTGTGCATTCAAGCAGTATAATTACTGCTTAATGAAAATACATAAGCAACCTAGGAGATTAAAGTATCCTTATTCTTTCTGGCCTGGGTGTCTTCCATTCCCCAGCACAGATTGTCAAAATCTCAAGGTGAATGTAAGAGATGCTTTGTACACAGGCCTCTGCTGATGGGAGTACTCTCCTACCAGACAGGAGAGGCTGATTTAAGTCCTTCAAGCAGTAAAGGCACAGAATCCAATCAACCATTTCCTTTCCAGCTGCTGTTGAATAACACATTGTCCTAATCTCTGTTCTGTGGTGTAAAAGTAGGTGACAAAGCTATGTGTCCCAAAGGAGGGTGAGATATCCCTTACTTCTGCCAAAACTTATGTCTAGAAAAGCTCTTAGACATTAGAAGTAAATTGTTGCCTGATGGCTAGCCTAAATTTCACCAAGGAGACAGAATGAGCAGCAATAAGTGGCCTCCTCTAACGTGCTTTCTAAGCTGCCATATGTATGTCTTTGGTTAGAATTCGTAGGAATACAGAGGTTCTCGTGCACTCTGGTTGCTAGGTACTACTTCTGCTGAGCTCTCCAGCTTCATACACTTACTCATCTTTATTGTTGGATACAGTGCTACTTAGTGAGAGCAGTGTTCTGTGCTCAGTTGCATGGGGATAAGTGGCTATGCGAAGGACAGAGTTATGAAGAATGAAGTCAGTAGACTTTATATCTAATTAGGCCTCTAATCCTGCAGACCATTCATGGTTTTGCATTATGATATGTTCATGTTATCTTAAATGGGACTGCTTAAGTGAAGTTCTGGGTGTAATTGCATGCAGGTTCACATCTGAGCAATCACATTTTAGCTTCATACTGCAGCACTGTAATGAATCAGATAGCTCTGATGTTACCCCTTGGCCAGTCACGGTGAAGGGGTTTCTGAAATGGAGTATGTTTCTGTGTAATGGCTTACACTCCGTTTCCATGCCCATCCAAACTAAGTGCTTACAGGGGCACATCACACGGAGTATTTTAACTGTTGGGTTAAGAGAGTCATAAGGCATAGATTTTCAATGCGGTAGGTCATGAGGCTGCAGTTTCACTGGGTTGTGTGCTGTATTTGCATAGGCAGATATTCAGACTGTTAATGGTAGCACAGAATGCTTTAATGATTTTCATTTGCATCAAGCTGTTCTCACCTCTTAGTAACACAATGGATAAATAAAAGAGGCCTTTTGTTTGCTTTCCATGAAAGTTACCAGTGATTAAGTGGTGCTGAGGGAACAGGCTGATGCTCTTAAAACGCCAACAAAAAAAAAAAAAAAAAAAAGGAGCAACAACAGAACTGGCCATCAAAGCTGACTTCAAAGTGACCTACTTCATTTTGAGGTAAAATGGCACTTGAATAATTTTATTTTAACGTTATGCACATTTCCTAACTCAAAACACAGACCTGGTCATTCCGAACAAAATACAGAAATAGTTGCTCATCAGACACGAAGCACTCATCATTTGTTAGGGTCCACTTCATAGTGTTGAATTACAGACAAAGCGATACACTCTTTGACAAGTTTTTCTTCCAAATGGATTCAGCAGCCACTTTTATTGTTTAAAAACTATGTCCAGCATATAAATTGGAGGTAAATTGATACATTTTGCACTATAATTGTGACTCCATTGGCCTGGTTTTAGCTTTGACATCTAGCAGTGCCAGTATATTTTTTCCCTTTTTTTTTTTTTTCTTTTTTTTCTTTTTCCCTAAATTTGTTAGAGTTTCAGCTCTGCATGTAGTGCTGAAAACCACAGCCAAGACAGTGCGTACCCTCATTAGCCAGATTTCCATGGTCTCTGTTTAGGATACAAGGGTACAATATTCCTGATGCCAGCTAGGATAAACAAGCTTTCAAGTACTTGGGTTTTTTTTATGTTCGGTTGATAATTTCCAGTCCTTTCAGTTTCTAACCTTGTGCCTTTGAGATAGTGATCTTGAGTACTTACTTCTTGTGGCATTCAGCTTCTCTCTTTCAAGCTTTGTGTTATTTAAATCGAGATAATGAACTGACTTCATATGTTTGGAACACCCTCCATTTTCACAGAATGAATTGGGTGTTTGAGGCACACAAAATATGTAAATTCGGATCTGCTGAATATCTACTTTTAATGGTCCTTCCGTTTTTTATTGGCTTTGATTTGTCCAGTGTTTGACTGTGGGCTAATTAAATTCCTGAATTTACAATAAGAATATGTTAGTCTATCAATTCCTTCACTGATTTTAATTCCTTTACTCTTCCAGTTAATTTTCTTTTGAATCTGCCTTTGTGTTCTCGGTGTGGCATAAAAGGACCAGTGAACTGCCTGAATGCGGGGGAAGCTGGGGGAAATCTCCATCTGCAGTCAGTCTCCCCTGTTGCAAGAGGGGTGTTGGATATCATTACATGTCCAATGAAGATGGCTGAATTCAGTGATTACTGCCCGAGTAGCATAACAATTCTTTAGAAATTTGTTGCAGGAGGGAAGG
>JAOWBP010052290.1:0-13323 GCA_028571105.1 Tragopan temminckii
CATGGACAAGATAATTACAACACATACAAGCCACAAAACAACAAACCAAAAAAACAGAACTAACCAGCATCTCATTCAGATAAAAAAAATAGTCTTGCAGTGGGGTGTCATAAAAAACGAGTATGTCGCCGCTTGTGAAGAAAATAATCAATAAATCCTGTTTATAACTGTTTTGTTATAGTGATGCCATTCTATTCTTTTAGCATCGTGTTGTTTTTTCTTGTTGGTTACCATACAAGACAAGAAATCAACCAAACAACAACAAAATGATCGTCGTCAAAGTTGATGACCATCAAGCTATCACCCAGCCAGCCATATATAAGGAGATATCATTTGTTTTTGGATGGCTGTTTTTTTTTTTTGGTTGTTATTGTTGTTTTCTGTCACTAATTCGTCTTGGTGGTTGTTTGATTTTGGTCCATGATCAACCATCAAAAATAAGAAAATACAATAGCAAAAAAGAAGAAAAGCAGTGTATACGACCCTTAATCCTAAAGAATTTTTGATCATCATCATCATCATCTTGTTGTTCATTGACCAAGACCACCAAAACTGCAATCAAACAAAACAAAAAAATTCCTATAAGAATTATAATGACAATGCAAAGAATAATAATAAAAGAAAACAAACAAACAAAAAAATCCAGGATAAAAACAAAAAAGCAATCAAGAAATCGTTTTGAGAATTTTTTGGTTTTTTCGGTTTTCGACCATCAAATAATTTTTATTTTTGATTCGTTCAAACTCGTATCGATCGTACGGAAAGATTTAAAAAAAACAGAAATGAAATTCGTATTTTATTACCCAGAAGAAGAAAAAACAAAAAAAAACATGAAACAATATCAAAATGAAGGAAGCGAATGTAAAAGCATATTACATCATTCAAGTATATAAAACGACGGTGAAGTTTATTGGGTTTGACTTCGTTAAAAAGTGTGCACGTGGTCTGCTGTCGGAAGAATCATTTTTTGTAATGTTGGAAATCCTATGCGAATGGATAATATCCATTGGATATGGATCAACGAAGACTTTGTGGACATCTTGCTGTTGTTCAAGTTTATACCGTGCAAGTTGCTTAGACAACAATCTGACCTGAATTTGTCGTCAAAGCACAATGATAATGGCTGAGTGTTGTTTCTGATTTTTGTGTTACTAAGCACAAAAAAACATAATAACACCGAGTCATAATATAACAACAGAAAAAAACATTATAGAAGAAAATAAACGTTAGTGTGATTGGTTAATTGGAATGTAAACCATTCAAGTTTTGTTATTATGTTTTGCTTGTTTTTTTTTTTTTTTTGGTGTGCTGTTTGTTTGTTATAAAGCAATTTTTGTTTACGACTTTGATTTCTTCTGATATTCGTTTTCGGTGTATTATTGATTCGCATTCTTTTTGACAGAATTCATATAAGAAATCAAAGTGCAGAATTGTTGTTGAGTGCAATTTCAAATGTGTATGATGATGATGATGATCATTTATTTGGATTCGATTTATTGTTATTGCTTCATTCTGTTTGTAAGTGTCCGAAATATATCGGCATACATGAAACAAAACAAAATCCACAATCTTGTTTTTTTTGTATATTTTTTCTTGATATTTTATTATTTTTATATTTAGGAATATTTTTTACAAGGAAAAAACAATATTTCAACAAAAAAGACAAAAAGATTCCGAACAAAAAGTAAGCGAATCTAAATTTTAAATTTAGATGTGATGTATACTTTGATGTTTTTTTTTTGTTGTTTGTCTATTGAGCTGAAAAACAAATTGAATTTACAATTGAATTTGTCCATTTAGTTAGTGACCTGAGCATGCCATAGATGGAGCTGAATGTTGTCCCGTTGTTTTGTAAATTTGACTGAAAAAAACGAACACGTTGTTAAACGTTACATTTGGATTGATTGTCCATGATGATGGACAATAGAAATATATGAAATTTATAAGAATTGAATTTATTATATGTTTGTTATAATAATAAATTATTTGTGTTTTTATTATGGTAGATGATGATGATGATTTATGGAACATGATTTATTATAATAAACTGAGAATAATATGAATGATGAATAGACGTGACAATCTCACTTTCTCATACACTTTCACTCCCTCTCTCTCTCTCACATACTCATCAATATCCAATCTAAATGTATTGCAGTAAGATATGGATATTTCTTTCTAATAAATATTGTAAATTTTCAATGCAAAACGAAAAAAAGAAACCTAAACAATTGATTGATTGATTGACAATGAATTCTTACCAGCAATAACAACAAGCCACAAACAAAACACAACAAAAAATGAATCGTGTGTGTCGAAACCAAGACAACAAAGCCAATATGAAATGACGCAATTTCATATAATAAAATGATATTACACAACTTCTTCAACTACAACAATCTAATTTAATCTTGACCAACTAAAAAAACAATGGTGAAATATAGATTGAAACAAGTTTATTCTAGAACAAATAGAGAGAATTTTATATATGAATTATCGCATTGAAAACTATAGTTTTCGATCAGAGAGAATGAAGATGAAGAATTCAAACATGCAGAAAAACATGATGAAATTGAATTTGAAATTGAGTGAACATAGTGTAACAAAAACACAGCATAAGAAACATTTTTTTCCTATTATGAATTCAGCATATAAAAATAAATAAATAAACAAAATATTCCCATTTCAGACAGACATCGCTCAACTTTAACAACAAAAAAGAATATTTTTATATGTTGGCTTTCTTTTATTTAAAAAAAAGAAGAAAATTCTTTTTCTTCTTTTTTTTTCAAGAATCGACCAGGAAGAAAAAAAAAGATGAAAGGACATTGAATTATAAGAACAAGAAGAAGAATGCACAAATAAAAATAATCATTGAAACGTGTTCTGTATTCGGGATCACATCTTTGTTTTTTTTATAAATATTTGTTGTTGTTTTTTGGTTGGTTGATGTTTCAAAGAAAAAACAACAACAAGAATGTTTGTTTGTTGTTGAAGTCTTGTTTACAATTTCAATCATCGAAAATGCTTCAATGAGAATGTGAATTCTTTAAATGTTTGAAACAACTTAAAATAAAAAAATGTTAACCCGCTCCTTTGTGTGTGTTTTTTGTTTGTATAATTCATTATAATGTTTTTTTTTTGCAATAAACACACACAAAAAGAGTTATTGAGAACATATCAAAATTTCAAATTTTTCGTTTGTTTGAATGAGAAAAAACAAAAATAGTGGAAACGGAAACAAGAATAAGAAATTGTGTTAATTGATTCTTATAAAAAAATTTTTTGTTGTTGTTTTTTAAAGTTTCAATTTGCTAATGGATCTTTAGTTAGCCAAAAAGTCTGGTCGTTTTTTTTGTTGAAAATTATTTTTTTCTATAAAAATTATTGCTTTCATTTACATAATTTTCAGACGACAACTAATAATATGAAAAAAAATTTACAGACACACAAAAACCATCTTATTATTTAACAAAAAAAATAGTTTTTGTTGTTGTTGTTTATTATCAATTTGAGACACAAAATGGCACTAGGGAATTTTTTTTCGTTTCTTGCGAAACATCATTTTTTGGTGATGAATGAACAAAACAAAAAAGTTTAGTTTTGCTTGAACAAGTGAAATAAGGAAATAAGTCTCTTTGGAATCTAGTTCACAAATAAAATCTAAAATTATTTTATGCTTAATCTTTAAACATTTCTGTGAAATAAGCTTACAAGATTCTTTAAAAAATAATTTGGTCAATTTGTTACAAATTTACAATCAATTAATGATCAATTAAAAAGTGAAACAATCATAAGTGGACAATTTGGACCAATGATCATGGTCACGATTTTAAGCAATATTTTCTTTGAACAAAAATTGTTTTTGTTTGAAGCTTCCGTGGTTTAGCCGAATCTTGTTTCCATTTCTAAAAAAATATGAAAGTTTTTTCTGTTAAGAAAGATTTATCATGTTTATATTGAAAATGTTTGCGGTTGTTATCGTTAAAATAATCTTTTATTTGCGTGTTTGTCGAACGTCTTAATGAATGAATGTCCAGTAAAAAAAACACTACAAAAACCTAATTACATTTCAGGAAGAACAATCCTAATGTAGAAAAAAAAGTTTATCATTGATTCACACAAAAGCCCTCATAAAACCTTTGGGTCAAATTTGTTTCTTGTCTGTGTATTGTATTGTATTGTATTGTATTGTATTTATTCTATTGTGTCTTTAACCAAAAAACCAACTATCCAGTAAAGAAAACCGATAGAATCAGCAAATTATTTAGGCCAAAATTTCTTATTTAACAGCTGTACCCACACACACACATTTGCTTCTTTTCTATTTTTTTCTGGGTTGTCGGTTGGTTAGTTTGTTTGAATAAGCCACAAATTAAACGCTGCCACATGATCAAACAAGAAAAGATGATGATTATTAGCGAGTGATGATGATGATCACAAGACGCAGCTTGCGATGCCATTGTCCTTCTCGTTTATAATCCTTTTAAGACTCAATGATGACATATTAACCCATTACTTACCAATTTCTTTTCCTTCATCAGATTATATGACACAACTCTTTTTGGTATCAGCACACATCCTTCATTCTCCAACTGCAATCGGAAGCGAAATGGTGAAATATTATGGTGTTGTTTACCTATTACACAAGCTCATTTTGTAAAGAAAAAAGTTTTCTAGTTGAAGATTTATTAATATTATTGGTGGTGCTCAAGTGTTCCTAAATGTATGCTCACTTAGCTGGCTGCATGCTAACAGTTGAACACTGTGATGGCCAGACATCCAGTGCAATAGAAAAATAAATGCTACAATTGTATTTATTTTATGTTACTGTTTCCTTATTTCGAAATGATTCAATTTAATTTGTCTTAAGACTTGATCTGGTTTTGAAAGTGAAAAGGGGTCTTACTTACCCCTCAATCCTATTTCAGAAGAGAAATGTCTGAGCTGTTTTTTTTTGCTTTTTTACTTTATGCCATAGTGTAAATCTTGAAATTATTCTGCATGAGCTTTTTGCCTCTTTCATTGAGTTTGTGAGTGCTGTTTCCAAAGAAATTCCATAATAAAATAGTGATTTGATGCCATCAAAATAAAATGTTTGGAATCCGGTCCATCTCACAGGTATGCAATGAAAATTTTGTGTTTGAATTGAACGCGCCAGGTAAATTGAGTCAAAATAAATGCCATTGATAATAGCACACAAAAAACAACTAAATTTCTTTTATATGAACAAAAATGGTCCCTTACTCATCAGAACAGACATACACACCAAAAAAATTGGAATTGTATTGGAATTGTATTCTGTAATAATGTGAAAATCATATTTTTGTTTGGGCAAACAATCAAATATTGATCGTCCGGAACTGCAGCAAAATTCATAATAAAATGACCATTCATCACACACAAGAATCAATACCTTGAGAAAAAATACCATGATTCTTATGTATGCTAAATTATTCAATATTGGTTAGTTGTTCCATATTTATATATGTATCATCATCATCAGGAATTACTTGCTACAACATCCTGATTACATAATAACTAGATGATAACCAATAACTAAATGATGCATATTTGCCATCGTTTAATACACTGATCTAACCATAGAAATTATTATGATAAAAAAAGTGATGTGATTCTGTTGTTAGTGTGTTGATTTTATTTTTTGTTTGAAATGATGCAATTAATTATGGTTTGCTAAATATATTCTCATTTGTTTTTTTCTTAGCAAACAGCCTACAGAAATCATTGTGAAGTTCAGTAAGATAGTTAATTGATGTCTATGAACGGTGTCGTTCAATATGTTGTTACTTTTGTTTTCAGGAATTACTTTAACAATGTTTGACTTAATAACGAATCAGCAATTTGTTTGCAAACATCGTTGAAAAAGGCATTGTTAATTATGAATCAATATCTGTTTGTAACCAGTTTTCGTTGTCTCTAAATTGTATATTCTAAAATGAATCCTATATATTTTGTATTCAAGAACATTATTCTCCAGTTTTTTTTATTTGGTAATTTGCTTGTTGTGTGTCTGTGTTTGTTCATTAATAAATACTAACAAATACAACTAATAAATTTTCATTGAAAGCCGTCGTTTTCTTCTTCTTCTTTTAGAAGAAGAATAGATTTTCTTATTCTTTTTTTGTGTTTCCAATTGAAACTACACTCCCTCTGTCTCCCTCTGTCTCTCTCTATTGATATAATTTGACTTTTGAATCCTGAAGCAATAATTCTTATTTCCTCACATAGAATTTAGGACACTACTATTAAACGTTTTGCCAAAAAACGAGACTAAAGGGCAAAAATAGATTTTTTTTGCGTTGAAAAATTTTTGTTGAGAACAATTTTTCTCTGTGCGAGTGGAGACATTTCTATAAGTGGATTCATTTTTTTTCTTCTTCTTGAATTCCCAAAAAATCCTTTAGAGCAAACGAAAATCTAATATTTTTTTATATGTGAACAAATATTTTTATTTGTCTGTCTATTTCTATTGTAATATTTTTTTTTGCTGATTCTTAACACGTGCTTCATTCATCATAATCAGTTGGTTGGTTTGGTTGCTTGTGCAAACTTAATCGCAACATAAGAAAATTTTTTTATATGCAGATTTTTAGGAAAAAGTGTATTGCTTTTCTTGTGAATTTATAATAATAATAATATGTTTTAATATTTGCACTTGCAATAAAAAAAATAAAATAAATGATGAAATATTACATATATTTTTTATTAATAATGTGCATGTGGGTGTTGTGCTTAACACACACACGTGTATGAAGTTTTAATAATAAAATGCTATCTCTGTAGTAAAAGTGTTTTGTTGTGTTGGTCCTGAGGCATAACCAGAATGGTCCATGAGAATCACATAAATGCGGTTGTCATGTGGTTTATGTATTCATCTTTTTTCTATAAAAAAAAGATGTTAGTAGTGTCTGAAAAGTACGACCAAATTTCTGTAGAACATGTTCTTCTCAACTCTTTCGCAACAAAATTTCATTGATTTTTTCCTATTTTTTGTTCAATTTATTCTTTGTTTGATTTTGTTCCAGTTTTTTTTTAAAACTTCCGTTAAATTTTTAAATGTTTTCTTCCTTCAAACAAAAAAACTAAAAAAAAATTCCCAAGAAATATTTTAGAATTTTACTGAACTAAAAAAACTAAATAAATGTTTGATCTTCAAATATTGAAAACAATGTTTGACAATCAAAAAAAAAAATGTTGAAATTTCTTTCAGAAATATTGGTAAAAAATTTGCATTTTTCGCTAACAATTAAAAGTCTATTGGACTGGTAACCAAGTCCTATTAAAAACATTTTCATTTTCCTTTTTTGAATATTTGCTTATATTTCTGTAGAATTTTTTTGTACTAAAAGTATAACATTTCTAAATTAATTGTTCCAAGAATGGAAGTAATTATTTTAGGATCTAAATGAAATTATAAATATAAATGTTTACATAAAGTGAATATTGATTCAATTCAACACCATCACTATCAATATATATGAAAAAAAATAAGCTAGGATAAGTAAGCAAATGACAAATCATTAATATTTATACAAATATCTTTGTGATTAGTGAAAATATATGAAATAATCAACACAAAAAATGATAATAATGAAATGATTTTTTTGGTACTGGTAACATCTTATCTTTTATTTCTGGTAGCAAATCATTGAAAGAACTCTTTCTTCAAGCAACTAAATCTAAATACACTAGAAAAAGTGTTTGGTAATATCGTATAATAATATGCAATTTTCTACTAAAATAATACGGATATTGGCTAAAACATAATGTTATACTATTTTTTTTTCATTTATCATCATCATCATCATTGGATGTTCATTATAAGCGATCATCATCATCAAGTTGAATATTCATTGTTAGTAAATGTCTATGAGAATGGAATATTATCATTGTAAACGGGCAAAAAAGAAAGTGAATCCTGTCATCATCATGATCCAAATGATTATATATCCCATGAAATGCTAATATCTCTATTCACAATTCTTGATGTGTAATTTTCAAATGAAAGGGTTCATGATGATGATGGTGATGGTTGTTTGATATCTGAAAACCAAATATAAGTTCCCTGATATTCCTATACCAAATGACAATTGACCTAGTTTTTTCCAGGGTGTTTTGACTGTTTCTAATGAATTAAGAATTTCATTTTTTTTAAAAAAAGATAATATTTTATTATTACGAATAATTTTTCTTATCAAAAACGTGTAATTCAAAAAAATTTTTTATATATTTGAACTTTGTCGAAATTGATTGATATTCTTTTGTTGGGAACACGAATTTTTCATCTGAATCATCGTGGTGTGGACTGGTATGGACTGGTATGGCTCTATGACTGTGTCTGTGTGTGAATTCTAGCTGTGGAATTTATATCCAAAAAACAGAATTCTCATGGTCTCTCTCTATCTCTCTCTCTCTCTCTCTCTCTCTAAGCATTCAAATATTCAAGACACGAATCAAACATCTTCAAGCAAATACAAACACACAGCACCAATAGAAAGCTATTTTTTTGATTAGAATTTAAATAATAATATCTATCAAAATAAAATATATTTTTTTTGTTATTTCATATATTCAATGGTAAAAAGTGTGTGTTATTGTTGATGTTTGTGTTCTATATGTTTCTCTCTTTCTCTTTCACTATTTTCTTTGAAATGTTGTGTGAATAATAAAAAACGAATAATGCAATAATTCCCAATGGTCGTGGTGGACCATTAGTTTTCGTATATAGAAATATAGAATAAGAGCACACGGTAAAACATGCTATAGTAAACAAGTTATACTTTCTGAATGAAAAAAAAACAAAATTTTCAAATCACTCAACGCAAATATGGTATTGCTTGCCTTGTATTGCGTTGTATTGGGGTTTGTATTGCTTGTACCCAATATATTTTTATAATAAAATAAAGTTTTAGGAATCAAAACAAGATATTACCAAAAGTAAAAATAACACAAATTCATGTTGGCCAGATTGTAAACCCCTATGGTTTTCGTACAGGGTCTTTGCCCTTTTTTTATAATAATTTCCAGTTTGTTAAATGTTAACCCATTGACCTTGTGACCTTTTTTAAGGTTCAGTGATATGTAAAAAATTATGCAATTTCAATTTTTAATTTTTTTAAAAATTAGTTCTGTAAGTAATATATTCACAAAAAAATTAAAATAAATTCAAAAACAATTCTTTTTCTAAAATTTTACTTTTTGAGTTTGTGTTGTATATGAACTGACTTGCTGTGCTGGTATTGGTGTGTGTGGGTGTGGGTGTCTTACTGTCTTGTCAAAGAGACTTACGACACCAAGTAGTAGTGCCAGCAAGTCATCATAGATGGAGACAAAAATCCCCAATGAATTCTATTTATTTTTTATATGAAAACAGGCCAAGATATAATAAGAATCAGGAGAAACTGATCTAAAAGTAAAATATGTTTAAAGTTTGGTGAGTCATGCTCAATTCAGTCATAGACTCAGCATGCTCTTGCACACGCACACAAACAAAAATGCCAGTAAAATTACCTGAAAACACCTTACGGCAAAACAAACTTTAATGGAAATGATTGTAATGATTTCATTGTATATTTTTTTAAATTCTTGTTTTATTTTATTTTTAAAAAAATTGTTTTTCTATTTAGTGTTCAAAGGATGTTTAATTCAATTGTAGAAAAAAGTTATGGTGTAATATATTCAAATACAACCAAACATGAAATATTGGAAAACAACTGAGAAAACAAAAAAAAATCATTTTATGAAGAAATCATTCAACAAAAAATGTTCCCCAAAAAAAATCATTATAAAATCTAATAATAATTATTATTATTCTGGTCTTGTTTTTTTTCTTGTCCTAGAATAGTTTTTTGTTTAAAATTGTCTTCAATATTTCTAAATAAACTTTCTAGAAAGTATGTTGTCCTTGGACAGCTGTTTGTAAAGCATGCTGTTTTTTGCAGGGGTCCTGTTCTTGTCTTCTCTGTTTTGTTAGATTGTCTTTTATTTATTTATTTATTTTTTTGTTTCCGTTGTCGTCGAGTTGATTGGTTGCTTATATGAGAACGAACATTGCACAAACACACACACAGTGCCTAACAATGTTCCCGTAACAAACTGAATTGAAAAAAATTATCAAATTACAACAAAATTTTTGTTAGATTTCTTGCTTGCTTGTTCATGTTGTATGTTTCATTTTATTTATTTTGATTGGATAAGAAAATTGAAAGAATTGAAAAAAGATTGAAAATCTTTTTGTTTCTTGTTTATTGTGCTTGTTGTTGTTGTAGGGGTAGGAAACATTCGTACAATAACTGCGCCACATTGATTTGATAATTAAAGTTTAGACAAGAAATTTTTTTTATAAAATATATGATTTTGGAAGCCAAACTAATGAATTCCATACGAACAACAACAACAACACATTGTTTTCACATTTTTAGATTCCAATGATGCGTGACATGAAGGGAAATTCTATTATTTTTAATTTAAGAAATTATTTTTTTTTGTTTGTTTTCACACAAGATTTTGATTTAGGATTTTGACATTGATACCTTTTGATTTCCGCTTGCTTAATATTCTTTTCTTTTTTTTTGCATGTAAATTGAGATATTTTTGTAGTTAGATACTTGCCAAAAATAGCTTGAAAAGAAGGTGTGTTTTTTTCATTTCCGTTTTAATTTTGTATTTAATTTTTTTTTTTTTGAAAATTTTGATGTGCCGAAAAATTTTTGTTCTCGATAAACACATGTGCGGAAGCAAACTTCCCTGCAATGCATTTTTGTACAAGAAATTGATTTTTTTTGCTGGTTTGTTTCTCGTTAATTATTAAGGAAAAAAATATATTATTTTTCATACAGAATTATAATAATTAAAAAAATTTACGAACATATTAATTAGGTATAATATTTTTTTCGTAAAAACAATATATTTTCTGCCGTTTAATAAATAAATGCTTTATAAAAGCAAATTAGTCACGTTTTTTAGCATCGTGTTTTGAAAATGATTTTTTCTGTTTTTGTCTGTGTGTGACTAGTGAGAGAGAGCGAGACTGTATTTAGAGAAAATTTTCCCCATGAATCATTATTCGGGTATCATTTTTAATGTTCTCTTGATTTTTTTTGGTTGGTGAATAAACAATTCATTTAAATTGCCCATCCATAAAAATCGAGCCAATTAATATTTTTAGGCAACAACAACAACAGCAGGGAAACCAATTTCCAAACAAAAAAATGTGAAAATATTTATCTATGTTTCTATGGGAAATCATCATCATCTAACAAAAATATGATTTGAAATTTTGGTGGTGAAAATAATAGTTAAATAGATATATTCTGTTTGTGTGTGTGAATGTTTCTTCAACAAAAAACAAAAAACCAATAAGTTGCTTTGAAGAAAAAAGAAGAAGAAGACAATATCAAAAGAAGAACTTTTTTGGTGAACATCATAAACAACAACAACAAGCCAAACAACACATTTGATCACCAAAAAATGAGTAGGTGAATAATAAATAACTTCTGGTTTTGGTTAGATAATAGCCCAACACACACACATAGCTATCCAATAATAATAGCATAATAATAATAAAATAAAATAAATTTTTTTTCATATTTTTGTGATTTTTATTCTTCTTTCTTTGTATATTATTTTACATATTCACATTTTCCATTATCTAGTGAGTGAATGAATGGAATGAGAGCACATTGTGAATGAATGCAAAATTATAGATTCTCTCGTTCTATTCTAGGGACACAAACATACTTTCAAAAGAATCACAAAAAAAAGAATATGAAGAACTTTTTTTCTAGGCTAGGACTAAACAAGAGAGAGAGAATATATCTGGGTCCCTATATATAAATCTAGGGCCCCTTTTTATTGGGGAACACAGAGAGAGAGACGAGATGTTGACAACAAGAATATTTCTTGCGTTTTTTTTTTTGGTTTATTTGGAAATTAGCATAGTGGTATTGTGTGCCCGCGAATATATAAAATATACATTATATAAAAAAGCCATGAAGACAATCATGATGAAATATAAGAATATTGCTTTATATAGAGATATTCTGCTTAAAATAAAAAAAAATAAATAAAAGAATAATGAGAATATAAAAAGAAATTTTTTTGCTTGCCTATGTTGATTAGTTTGCATTCTTGCATTCTTTACAATTTGGAATGTTTTAGTCGTTGTTGTTGTTGTTATTAGATTCTGTTTCGCAATGAAAAAGAAAAGCCGCACACACACTAGCTGATTGGATGTTTTGGATTAGTTCGCTTTTTTCGTTCGTTATAACTTGGTTCATGTACCGGTTTGTTTTAGTTTAATTTTGGATATTTTTTTGCTCTAAAGGTATTCTTTTCTTATAAAGAATGATTTTGTAATTGATGCTTTCTTGTTTAATCTTGTTGTTTCAAGTTTGGTTTTTTGGGGGGTGAGGAATGCTTTAATATTTGCAAACTAAAAACTAAAACATGAAACAAAAAATAGGCATTTAGTTTGGTTCATTTATTCAAACATTCATTTTGTTGTATTTTTGTCTTTAGTATTTCGATGTTATTTTTTTTTTGTTCTCGTATTGGATTCTGTCTACAGGAATTCTGTATGAATGAAACAAAAACGCAATGACAAACAGAAACATGCACACACACACAAAGTCGCATCGAAATCCTATTATTATCATTATTATTCATTTATTGTTCAGTTGTTATTGATGCTGATTTGTTTTTTGGTATCCAGAAGACAAAGAAGACATCAAAAAAGAAGAAGAACCGACATAACAAGACACAAAACAACGCCGACTTTTTTGTTCCGAACAAATATTCGACACAAATTCTCTGTGTCTATTCAACGTAAAATCTTTTTTTTCGTTGTTTTCGCTGTTTCTTTTAATTAATTTTTTCCCTGAATAGCATTTTTTGCACTAAGAACGATAAGAAATACCAAAAAGAAACCCACATATTTGGCAATTTGATTTTCAGTCAAAAAAAATCTGAATATTTTTTCTTGATTGAATGGTCAAGACCAGTCAAATAAAACGAACTAACGAACCAATTTTTTTTAATTTAAATAATTATCTAAAAGTTTTATAACGATTTGACGAAAAAATATGTTCCCATGATTAATTAAAAATAATTAATATAAAACTTGTTGTAAACCTTCCCTGAAGGAGTGATTTTTTTAAATGATTTACAAACTTGTTAATTAAAGGGTTTGAAAAATATTTTAACCATGGGACATTTGTGGTAGAAAAAAATAATTATGATGATGTAAATTATGTCCTTGATATTTTTGCTTTAAACAATTAATACGCGTTTTTTAAATAT
>JAOWBP010052292.1:0-13318 GCA_028571105.1 Tragopan temminckii
AGAATTTGTTTTTTTCTGGGGTTACTTTGATTTTCAACATGCTTATTTGAAGTGTTTGAACATGAAGGCCTAGAACTAGATATGCAGGCTAAGACAAATCCTTCAAAGAGGAAGGACAGTTCCACTGCTGCGATGTTGAACTGTGACTGACTTAGAAGTTGTGGTTGAATTTCACTTTACTGCCTGGTCAACATCATTCTTAGAGACCTCATTCATCTAGAATAAGCAAGAGTTTCAGTTCCTCAGCTCTGCTACTATATCCACCTTTATCCGTATTCTCTGCTTTCTGAGAGAAAGATTTACTTATAACATACTTCACCCTTGGCACATGTCCTACAATAAAACACCTCCTAAGTGAGGGAACTATGGCTTTGCAAGAGGAAATACGGCATGCAGATTTCATATTTAGCTATTCTTTACAGTTCGTGGGGGCCAGATGGTTGATACACCCCATATTTTCAGTTAGCAGGAGTCCACTGTCTAAAGATACTTCCACAGTCATGCCTTAATTTTATACTCTGAAGTACAGAAAGCATAACAAATCCCTGCTGTGAGCTCGTTTACTAATGTGCCTGTCAAAGATGAATAAACAAAAAATTCATTTAAGAGTCAGATAGTTCAAACCTACTTGCAATTGGTTCTAGCCATCTTCAATTTAGGGAGAAGTCTAGCAAAGAAAAGGGTATCACATTTGCATCCTAGGAACAGAAACAATTCTGGATGCCTCAATACTTTAACAATCTGCTTTTTCACAAGGGAATTTGGATCACACCTAATCCTTTTGCCTTAAATGTCCCCCATACAGATCAGGCAAAGAATCCATTTGGGGAGAAATTTGTATCCAGTTATGTTCAAATGCAATAGGATAAAGCAAGCTCCCGAAGCAACAAAGCAAACCTTTTCAGTCAAACAAGAAAAAAAGGTAGTTTATTAGAATTGTGTCACTTTACACAGTTCATCCATAATATATTTTTATCACCTGCAAAATAATTGCTTTCAGAAACTAGGTAATCTGAAGTGTCTGATCTGCTTTCACTGAAACCCTGACATAGCTATTTCTCATTGCTAACAACTTGCCCATTCCCTTCTCAGCATGCTGAGAGAGGACAAGAAGTCACCTTTTCCTGTCTGATACAATGGCTTAAGACTCCAGAGACTGGAAACGTAAATCACATTTTTCTAGGCATTCATTTTGAACCAGAACACTGTTTTTTTTTCAGGAACTAAAGAGCTTCAGGAGCTCATATTTGATATATTGAACATTCTTTTATAAACTATTCTACCAGACAAATTTTTCAGCTTGCAGATTTCTCAATTCCCAAACAATTTCAATTTTCTGCTAAAGAACACTTTAAAAACAAACTAACAGTAGTTTCTTAAATACACATAGCATCATTATAGATTAGAATAACATTAGAGTAGAAATTCCAGGGAAATGACATTTTTTATCCTCAGAAAAAAAAAAATCTTAGTCATTTTGGACCATGCAGATGGTGTCCTGACAGAGAAATCTAGATTAATTTGCCAATCTGATTTAAAAAATTAAATCTCTAACTTAACACCAGAAACTTCTCTGCACATATCTCACAAGTTTGATTTTTTTTGGCATGAACTAAAGCTTTCAAGCAAAGCTACTAGATTTCAAAATCTATTTTGTTTTAATGCTAGTTCCAGAAATCTGTCAAAAAGCTTGATTTTGGCAATGAGCATTAACTCGATCATTACACTTCAAAGAACTGCTGACAAACTGAAAGGGAAAAAGTGCTGCCAAGTATTTAAGAATGAACACTGACCAATATTAATGATAGTCATTTCTTTAATAGCTGCAAGAAGGACTATAAATAACATTACCTGTTAGCAAGTCAGTTGTCACCACTGATGTGTCTGAGAAACAAATAATGGATTTCAAAGTGACTGCCTACTGATGAACATATTCCAAGCTTCACGTACGTTCAGATGAACTGCAGATCTGAATGAAAAATCAATTCAGAGAGCAGATTCCCTTGGATGCCAGCTTTGTAAAATTCCAAAATAAAGAAAACTCTCCATCCTTGCCCAGCCAGAAGGGCAATGTCAGACGTCCTCTCAAGCCACCTGTCTTCACATTATCTAAAGCACTGCTCCAACTCAGAAACAGCTCAAATCTTAAATGCAGGTTAAATTGATACATAGCATTTGGTAATCTGCCATCAGAATATCAGTTCGAGATTCTTTTTCTAACCATGAGCTCCCTGACTGTTTCTCTTCGAACGCTGTCTGAAAAGGTTTATATTTAGCACACAACCCCTTTCAACACAGGAATTACAGGAGAGATTTATGAAGATTTTAAAATTGAGAATTGCAGCCTGTCAGTTTTTCTACATACAGCTCTGAGCCCAGTTGTGAATTCATGGAGGTGGAGGTGGATGTGTGGGGGAGTTGCAGGCTTTCTTTTCCTTCTTGCTGATGGGGAAAAAATAGGCAAGGGAAAAGGAATAGCAGGTTCATAAAATCAGGACCCTAATATTCATATTGCCACAGAGCACAGCAAGCAGAGGGTGGTCTCTAGGGGAGAGCAACCACTCAACAACTCAAAGGTTGCCTAAAACTACATACAATTTTGAACAATAGAGTTGATGAGAGTGAGATGTGCTTTAAAAACAACAACAACAACAACAACAAAAACCAAAACAGAAAAGCTGCTGGCTTTAAAGAGAAAAAAGATGCCTGTTTTTAAAAGTGTAAACAGGTTCATATGGTATATGATAGATTGATAAACTACCTTTACATTTTAACTCCTAGTTCACTCTGGTATTTTCAAGAGGACTAGATCCAGTATTTCACTGGATAAGAAGCACTGCATTTGAGCCTTCTCACACTCTAGCAGACAAAACTTTCCTAAGATCCAGTGGAAGAAGCTGAATATTTTCAGAATATGGTGTAGTTTGGCTACAGTTAGGAAAATTAACTGCTGAACTACCTTACCAAGGCACACTGCATTCCTCACTGTCAAACATATTGAAGGCCACAGTGTTTTTCTTCAGTACGTGTCCAATTTAAGTGCAAGAGATAGGAAATAGGGACCAGGAGCTGCACCAGCAAGATTTGGGCTTCTAAGATTAAGTGATGCTGTTTAGGGAGCACCTGGGGAGAAATGAAATCTCCCTGATAAAATAGAACAGAAATATCTTCAACAGGTTTTCCAGGCTATGAGGAAGTCTTGAAACTGAACTTCCAGTGAACCTGAAGTCCAAAAAGGGAAGGAGTGAGAAATGGAGGAAGTGTGGGTGTACCCACCATGTACCCAACAAATCAGTGGAGGTTTTCACATTCTCCCTGTGAAGCAGATACAATCAGGGACCCATCTGAAGTGTTTGTAAAGGAAAAAAGGATCATTGGATTTGCATGAACCTGAGGAACTACGACAATGGAAATGATATGAAACATGTTATGATAGCTCAACGAGCCCTTAATGGGTGGGTAAATGTTTCTTAGGAAGAAGAAGGAACTGCACACAACATAAACACTCAATGCTGAGATCTTTGCTACAGGATTGCCAGTAGGGGACTGGGGTCTTATGGACCAGAATCAGAAGGATGACAAAGCAGGGGTAGCTATAATGGATGCCTCTTACATACCTCCCAATCAAAACCTCATCTGATCAAAAGGAAGAAGCCTAATGAACGAAGGCCTTTGTTTCAACTACCTTAAAGCATAATGGAAGGATAATATAGTGAGATTCAAGCAATTCAGGAGATTTAAGTAGCTTATCCAGGAGAATTTTGATACAAATGCTGGAAAGATGGCTCAAGGTAGTACTCTGCTAGACCTGCTACTTATGACTAAGGAAGTTGTTGCGAGTGTGTTTGGTTTAGCCTTTACCACAGTGATTGTGACTTAACAATTTCAGATCTTAAAGGACTGAGGAAGACAAGTGGCAAAGCAAGATCCTGGGCTTCCAGGCTTGTTCGTACAGGTGCAACCCTGTGCAACACTGCTTTGACAGGCAAGGAGGCTTAGAAAAGCTGACTGATCTTTAAGACCAACTTTCAAGGAACAGAAGCAATCGATTCAGGTGAACCAGAAACTGAGCAATCACACCAGGAGTCCAGCTTGCCTTCATACAGAATTCTGAGTAATCAAAACAAAAAGGGGAATATATGGAAGTTGGAAGTTGAGATAGGCTACCTGGGATACATACAGAAGCATTGTCTGTGCAAAGTGTAGCTGGGGAGACAAAGTTGGACTGCAGCTGAAACCCAGTGAGGGCAGTGAAGTAGTAAAGTCTAGCGGCTGGAGCTGGTTAGCTAGTGGTGACAAGTGCTACTCCACAGAAAAGAACAAGCATGTTAAGGACCATTTAATCACCATTTTATTACCCAGATCAGTGAGACCAGAAGAAATGCATCCAAAGCTGGCTAACACTTCCAACAAAAATAAACAAACTGATTTAGTTCAGATAGTTTTTACTGAGAATACAAAATTGAATACTCAAAGTTCTTCTCTCTCATCTCAGACCAGAAAACTCAAGATGGTCGGAAGGAATAGAGGAAAAACATTTTTTTTTTTTTTTTAAGGGAGGATACCCGCAGAGAACCATTTTGTTTAAAAAGACTTTTTCTCATTAGAAACAATATCAGAACAAGCCAGCTTCATAGCTTTCAACAGAGAAAAAAAATAGAGTAGATTCAGAAGGAACTATTCTTACTTGAAATGCAGTGTTTTCAAGTAAAACCTAATACTTTAAGGTTCCGCTTTTATTTGATCTTCCAAGGAAGAATTTGCACTCATATCCAGGACTAGGTGAACCAGGCATGACATCACCTGCTTTCCTACTCAAAACAAGCTTCAAAACCATATTCAGTCTGAAATCTTGAGGACAGATCATTAAAATCACCTTTCCATATCTGAAGGGCCTAGCAATTTCATACTATTTTGAGAATATCTATCAAGAAAAATGTGGGGCTCTATCCCCCTCCTCTTCTCCCCCTGGAAAACATGTATATAATTTGGAGGAAATACGTGTTAAATGGTAGCTGACAGTGGTCTGATAAAAGTACTGTAGACTGGGACTAGGCAAGTAAGGTTCCTTTAATTTTCATTATGATTCCTGCTAGACATTGGATAAATTTTCCGTCACAGATCTCCTTTCGGAGAAGGGTATATAAAATTCACCCTAATCTGCCCTCTTTTTTTGTCCATTAGACATTCTGTGGCTCTGTTAAGAATTCTGTGTTGCACCATAACACAAGTAAACAGCAAAACACAGGATAACTGGCCTTTCTGGGCTAAAGTATATGTGGCAATAAGTGAATAAGCTGAAGCTTTTTCTAAGGTGATACTTCCCAGTTTGTTATTTGGCACTGTATGCTCATAGGGAGAGCAGGGTCTCTGTGAAGATTCAAGGTCAGTACTTAGAAACATTTCTGCATGGAATAGTAACATACATAATGCAAAAATTTAGACCACAACAGTCTTCCAGATACAGCTTTGGGTATTTGGCAGCATACAACAGGAAAAAAAAAAAACAAAACTTGTAGTTTGTTCCCATGCAGTACCACCTGTGATTTTTTTCATTAGAAGTTAAAGTCATGAATCTGCAAGTCTCACTTTCTTTATGTAAACAACCAGTATTCCTTTTAAGATTCACTTTTCTTTGAGTAAATACTCTGTCCCAGCTATAATTTCTAGCTATTGAATCAGTAACAGGTTTCCTAAGAACATAAAGCAGGAGGAGATTGGTTTAAAGTAGAACCTGTTCTTATAAGCATCCCCTTCAACAAGCAGATTTTCTGCAGCATATATATTCCTAAAGGTTTTTCAATCTTGGTATCTAAGTAAACGAGACTCCTAAAGGATGAAATACACATTAATAATCCCAGTTGTAGATACCTTGTTACCTCTTCATCAAACGTGCTACAAGTTGATCATCAGTATAATGAAAATTCCCAGGAACAGCTGAGCTAGTGCTTTCCATTTCAATTCCACTTATCCCTTTCCATACAATTCTAGCTACAACAACATTTCTGTACACAGCTGGAAGTGCCCAAAGAGACTGCTCCCTCCTGTCAGAACACCCATCCCAGACTCTGTCAGTGCCTCCTGAGGGGAAGGGAGTCAACATGAAGCCTCTAGAAGAAGGAAGAGCTTTTCCTCCCAGGGATGCAGTTTTACCTTAAACTGCAAGTGGATTAACAGGAGTAATTGCCTAAGGACCCATAATAGGTTTGTTCAGAGATGGGAAACAGATTAAAAACATACTTGCTTTCTATGCTTTTCGGTGTCTATACATGGCACTGAAATGTCTTAGTTTAAAAAATTTGAAGGTCTTTTAAAGGAAATGTTTGAAAAAGAAAAATCTTCAGGGTAAGTTAAATACTCAAATTAGATCCTCATTTTTTCTTATAAATCTTGTTAAAAAGGAGAACAAAGAGAACAAAGCCTTCTTCACTTCAATTATCCTTACAAAAGTATGTTTATACTGGATAAAGCAATTGAAGATCATGGAATCATTAAGGTTGGAAAAGACTTCCATTAAGGTCCACCACCTACATTTCATCACCTGAGATAAAGGTGGTGAAGGAAGAAGTAATGCAGGAAAGGTCCAGGCACAGATCTAGTTCCCATCTTAACAGTAAAGCTGTGAATACAACCCTACCTTGTGATAATGAAGTATATACCACATTGTCTACTGTTGGCAAATTGAGAGAGTGCTGAGATGCATTCCTTGTCAAGCTACCCCTTTTCACCCCAGAAATGTGTCAGCCAAGCCCATGTCAAACATTTTTATTCCAGAGGTCTCACAGGATTTTTTTTCATTGCTTTAGGACTTACACATTCATTTTCATGACAACGTTAATTGACATGTGGCATCGGCTCACATGAGAATGAGAGAACAGCTGTTTCGAGGGGAGAAGGCCTATTGTCAAGTTAGCAGGCAAATATTTAATTTCCAGAGTTCAGAGACAGTTATTCAATACGTATTATCAATGTAGTACACAGCCTAGGAATGATTTCAGAGTCTGAATCCTCAATTTGCTTGTTATATCTGGTAGCTGGAGGACATACAAGGGAACGTGTCTGATTAACAACATGGCCTGACACCACTGAGATTCCTCAACAATATGGAACTGCGCAGTGCTACAGGTAAGACTTGAGCTTGTAGCACAGTGGTATGCAGATGTCAGTTCTCAAGAGGGACCTAACCTGTGGGTAAATCCTCAAAAACCAAACCATACTTGACTGAACCTAAGTCACCGTCTGTAGAAAATAAATTAAAAGCTCAACAGTTTCAGTGTTAGAATCATAGAATCCTTAGAGTTGGAAGGGACCTCTGAGGGCCATCTAGTCCAACTCCCCTGCAGTAAACAGGGACACCACAGCTAGATCAGCTTGCCCAGGGCCTGATCCAGTCTCACTTTGAAAGTCTTCAGGGACAGGGAACCAACTACATCACTGGGCAACCTGTTCCAGTGCCTCACCACCCTCACTGTAAAAGATTTTTTCCTTATATCTAACCTAAATCTACCCTCTTTGAGCTTGAAATTATTTTCCCTTGTTCTGTTGCCACAGATCCCGCTGAAGAGTCTGTCCCCTTCTTTCCTCTAGCCCCCCTTTAGATACTGAAGGGCTGCTATCAGGTCACCTCCCAGCCTTCTCTTCTCCAAGCTGAAGAGTCCTAGCTCCCAGCATTCCCAGAATGGGAAACATTTAGTATGATCTTTGCTTACTTTCACCCCCAGTTAACACCCTCATTAAGCTATATATTCAAAATACAAGCCACAGCCCAATATCCTCTATCTAACAGGTAATAATGCCTAAGCTACTTGTGTGCTTCTATAATACAATAAGGAATTTTTTCTCATATCATCAGCTTGTTCAGGATTGTTGACACCCATTACCTCCACATTCTCTCAAGATGAGACCTGCCCTCTGCCAAGCTGACTGTACAATTTGTCACTGAAAAATATGTTTTCAATATTCAATACTGAAACATAGCATCAGCTAGAACTAGAACTGCACTGGGATAAGAGGGACTTGAAGGCAGTCTCTAATTCTGGAGGGTTTCAGGCTGTTCACAGCATTCTTTTGACAGACTTCTTTCTATTTCCCTCTGCAAAACTGGTAAGAAGAATTACCTGGCATCTCTCTGTGCTCTCAATCACCCCTTTCCTCTGAATAATCAAAAGTTTGGATATTTCCTGATGAATGCAGATATATGACTACAGTTTCTGCTCTGATTTGGTGTACATTCTATATTGGGCTTATATGGCAAGATTTTGGTAGCAAGGGGATGCAGCAGTGGCTGCTGTGAACAAAGCCCAGCAGCCACTCCATGTCAGATCAGAGCCAACTCCAGCCAGCTCCAAAATGGACCTGCTGCTGCCAGAGCTGAGCCATGAGCAACACTAGGTGTGCATGCCTCTGGGATAGCAGATACAAGAAAGCAAAAAACTGCTGCAGAACAGCAGCTGGGAGAGAAGAGTGAGAAATGCGAGAGAAACAGCACAGCAGCCCCAAGATCAATGCAGACGGTGGGCATGAGGTGCTCCTGGCACAGAGCAGAAGCTCCCTGCAGCCCAGGAAAGAGCCATGGAGGAGCAGGCTGTCCTCCTGCAGCCCACAGGCACCACTTGAAGCAAATCTCAATGTGCAGCCCATGGAGCTGTAGTGAATGTGGCTGGAAGGAGTCACACCCCAGGGAAAGGCCCTGTAGGAGCAGGACCTGGGCCAGAGCTGTAAACGGTGAAGAGCAGGTGGAGCAGGTGGATGTGGCCTTGCAGAAGACAAATGGAAGCCCTCATGCGTAAACCTGAAGGCTGAAAGACAACACACAATACATTATTTTTTTGTTTCAATAAATATTCAGAAAATTTTTATAAGTCAAAACTATTTCAGTTCTGGAGCCCCCAACACAAGGGCATGGAGCTGTTGGAGCAGGTCCAGAGGAGGGCCATGAAGATGATCAGAGGGCTGGTGTACCTCCACTATGAGGACACGCTGAGAGAGAAGGCACTGGGAGGACCTTACAGCAGCCTTCCAGTACCTGAAGGGGACCTCCAGGAAAGCTGGGGATGGACTTTTTAGAAGGGCAGGTAGAGACAGGATGAGGGAAATGGCTTTAAACTGGAAAAGGGTAAACTTGGACTAGATATTAGGAAGAAATTCTTTCCTGTGAGGGTGGTGAGACACTGGAACAGGTTGTCTGGTGAGGTTGTGAATGTTCCCTCCCTGTAATCACTCAAGGCCAGGCTGGATGGGGCTTTGAGCAACCTGGTCTAGAGAGAGGTGTCCCTGCCCTGCAAGGGGTTGGAACTAGATGATCTTAAAGGTCCCTTCCAACCCAAACCATTGTATGATTCTATGATTCTCCAGATGGAGACCAGACCAGATGTGCATAATGCCCCAGCAGATGTCAGTGATCAGCTCAGTGCTCCCAGCCGGCTAAGGGAAGCAAGTTCAACCTCTACACACTATGGGACATCCTCTCAGCTGCAGTATTTTACTTCCGTTTGTAAAAGATTCAAAAGAGAAATAAAACAATTCCCTTATCCCCAAACACTAAGGAAAATACCAGGTTCAGACCAAAAGCTGTTTTTCACAACTTTTCACTTTCAGAAGAAAACAAGCAAACTTGTAACTGACTTGTGATTGTTTTCAATAAAAATACTTGGGAGAAGTAATATTTTAGAACTATCTCACCCAAAACTCACCTGTATCAAATATCCTGACTTATACATGAGGACAAGGTGTTGGCATGGGTGATTTAGTCCTCAAAAGCAGCAGATAACACTTCAGTTTTCCAGAATTTAATTCCTCTGAGTTTTATATCTTCCACTGGCATTTATTTGTACATTTTATGCACAGGCGTGCAGGGAGAAAATATTAACCTCAGTATAGGAGAAAGATGTAAAATTTACTCATGGTAACCATTTCTATATATATTCCTAAAAAAATCCTAATATGGACATAATTGTTTTTCTCCATTAACATCTGGGTTTTCTTTACAGCTCTAAAATATATACAGAAGCAGTGAAACTCCTGGTGTTATTTCTCTCTGGGCTATCCTGTGTACTTCTAGTCACTGGAGAAGGGTTTTGCTTATCTATATGATCCTAGTCAAATCTAAAGGCAGCAATCTACTCATGGCTGTATTCTCATTTTA
Source organism: Tragopan temminckii (assembly GCA_028571105.1). Lineage (NCBI taxonomy): Eukaryota > Metazoa > Chordata > Aves > Galliformes > Phasianidae > Tragopan > Tragopan temminckii. Next base: position 10,145 of record JAOWBP010052292.1, read on the forward strand.
TTCATGGCTATATCAAGACTAATGATAGCTTCTGTAATCGGAAATTACAGAATTTTAGAAAAAAAGATTATATATACATTGCAACTGTTGCTATCCCCTCTCAGAGGCACAAGACTAGTAGGGAGATATTCTTTCTACCTCCATGTTCACACAAGACAGTGTAACATCTACATCGACTGTATTGCAACTAACACTATCAAAAATGCACTGCTTTATTTTGAAAGACTGCTTCACAAATCTGTAGTAGGAATAAGACATATTTAACTGGTCAGCACACAGTATCTGTTAAGATAGGTTGGGAAGAAAGTTTTTAACATGCCTGCTGCAGGGTTCTGCTTCTGCTTTCCAGTTTAGGGAGGGATCTGAGATTAACCAGAGAGGTGTGGTGACACTGCCAGTATTTAGAATGATGGAAGAATGAACCAACTGAAAGGAAAATTCACTCTGTGTTTTGAACTAAGTCATGGAACAACCAAAACTTGCTGTTGTACTTTGATTTTTTAAATAGAAAGGAGGAAACATGGATACATCTTTCAGTAGCTCAGAACACAAACCCTCGGGGAGGTTTCCTGAACAATACAGCTGGCAAAGATCTTATGAAACTTTTCCCAAACCAAAGAATCTTGCTACCCAGTGTAGTTTAAATTTAGAAATGACAAGGGAACATGACTTGGCCAACTCTGAGGACTAAGCAGCTGTTCCCTAAATAATAGAATCATAGAATTATTAAGGTTGGAAAAGACCCCCAGAATCATCTAGTCCGAACATCAACCCATTACCACCATACCAAGTAAACCATGTCCCAGAGTGACATATCTACTCACTTCTTGAACACCTCCAGGGACAGTGACTCCACCACTTCTATGCGCAGACTGTTCCTCTGCCTCATCACCCTTGCTGAGAAGAAATTTTTCCTCCTTCCAACCCTTCTTGTAAACAAGTGCTACACTGGCAAGCCTCCAGTTGTCTGGGACACCTGGTTAACCAGAACTGCTGATAAATGATGGAAAGTGGCTTAGCGAGAACTTCCACCAGCTCCCTCAGTATCCTGCGGTCCCGTCTCACCCTACAGACTTGCAATTGACTGTGTGGAGTAGCAGGTCATTAACTGTTTCCTCCTGAATCGTGAGGGGTTTATTCTGCTCTCCATTCCTGTTTTCCAGCTCAAGGTTCTGACTACTCTGAGGATAACTATTCTGACTATCAAAGACAGAAGCAAAGAAGGTATTGAATACCTCAGCCTTTTCTTCATCCTGGTGGCAATGTTTCCTGCTGTATCCAATAAAGAATAGGGGTTCTCCTTGGCCCTACTTTTGTTGTTAATGTATTTGTGGATCAGGCTTTTCCATGAATAGTTATACCTATATTGGAGGCTGCTCTTATAATACGCTGCTGATTGTTAACTATCAAAACTGGAATCCACTGATTTTCAGATAACAGAGCAACTTAAAAATGATCTCCCTCTAAAAACAAAGAAAGCAAGGTACTTTTTAAAAATAAACAGAAGTTGAGGAAGAACATCTACTACGCTCTGGCTTCAAAACAATAGCAGCAATTCTTACACAGTATCAAGCATTTTCTAAATAGGTTATTTAAGTCACTGGAAGACCTACGTCACACTTCCCTTTACATCAAAGAAATCATGTTGTTTCTCCTAATCTAAACACATACAAGACCCTGCCAAATCTGTTGACTATCCTGGTTTAAAAGTCTGTGAATCATTCTAGATAAACAAACTCCTATATTCTCCTTTGTAATGGAAATTCTTCAGGCTCACTGAACTTTCATGACCTTCACCTGCTGTACAATATGTATCTTAGAACATCATTACTTAGTCACGATAAAGATAACTCCTCACAAGTTAGAAGATTTAGGCATTTTCTGACCTGAGGAGTATGCAAGGTAAATGCCAATTAAGCCTGCAAAATGATGAAATACAAAAACTACAGTTATATAACCAGCCATAGGATATGACCAAAGGGTCATGACTATCTATTTTGATTCATATGATCTCTTAAAAACATCACACTTTCCTTTCCTACTGGGAGCAAGAGAGCTATATTAATTCCTTCAGTTAAAGACCTGTTAGGATAGCAGCATGCATGATGGACATTACCCACGTAGCTGGTTTCAAGGCTCCTGGGAAGTTTCTGACCCCAACCAGAAATACACCAGATATTTGTCACAGGAGATGCTTATTTCAGTATCTGAGGGAGCTGAAATCTCTCTCAGGCACACTTCCGTTAGCAATGTAGGTTATTAACTTAGGCCAGTCATGTCTTATCCTATATACAAAAAAGTCAATGTGAAATCCCCCGTGAGTTTCAGCAGGATGTCAATGCCAAAAGCTTAACCCTACACTTAATCTGTACCTCTGCTGCTGCGTGTCCAGATTTCTGGCACGAGGACACCTTGGTAGGCAAAAATATCCAGAGAAAATCAAACTCAAAAAAAAAAAAAAATCAAATTTTCCAAACAGAAGCTTCTTACAAATGATTTGTGAAATTAAAGAGCTACAAACAGCAACATCTCAGTCTACCCCTTTTTCTGCTCTAACAAGTAGGTTATACATATCATATTTAGTCAATATTTCCTGTCAGACACCTATGGTAATGGATGTCATGTTTTTACTATCAAAGCAAGTATAAAATATTAATTTCTTATTAAACATTTAGTTGAGTCAGATATGATTTCTGCTTCCTTTTATTATTGGGATTGGTGGTGAAGAGTGATTTGTTTAATCAATACCAATACCCACAGGACAAAGCAGAGAAGAACCTCTGCTTTCCACTGCTGACAATCATTACACTTTCGTACTTTCTCTTACTGTTCAGAACTTGAACAATTTTCTGGAGATGTCCTTGAATTGTAAAAATTCAAGGGTTTCTTCTCCTGCACAACAGCAAAGTGGCTCAGTCTTCCCATCTTTTAAACATCTTTACTTGCTCAAGGAATTAATTGTTAGTAATTAAGTACAAAGCAGGCCATTACATAGCACCGGACCATTTATTGCTATGGTAGGGTAGGCATTCTTTGTTCTCACAGGGTTTCTTGAGGGGAGAAAGGTGGCCATTAGGAGGCAATTGCAGTATGATAGTACATTATGAATATTTAGCTCTGAAACTTTGGACTAAGGTTGCCAAAAAGAAAGTCGTGAGATTTCCAGCTTCCCCC